>JAINVK010001054.1:0-108238 GCA_030068075.1 Paguma larvata | reverse complement strand
CCTCTCAGGCATAAGCAACCCCTTCTTCCCAGGAATAAGGGCTTTGGTGAAGGGAGCCCTTAACAGGCTCCACCTGGGGCCCCCGTCAGCAAGGGGCCTGCATTCTGCCTTCAGAAAGAGAGGGCAAGTCGTGCCTTTGGGTCTGTTCCTTGCCCTTTCCCAGGAGAGGACAGGGGCAACAGTGATTCAGCTCTGGCTCTTTGGGGCTCCCAGCTGAGAGTCAAGTGTTTGAACCCCACCGGCTCTAATCGTGCCTCGAAAGTCCCTTTGGGCACTCTGCAGAGTGCAAATGCTATGAGCCATCTCATCTGCAGGTTGAAGGCACCTCTCCCAGCTTGGGGAGAGAGGTCAGCTGGCTCCCATCCCTGCAAGGGACTGGAGCCCACTAAGCACCAAACCCCCAGGGACAGAGGGGCCTGCTCTCCTCTGGGATCCCAGACACTGAGGGCTGTCCATTGGCTCGGGAAATGCCTGGGAAGTCCACAGCAATGCTTGCACCTGGGCTGTGTACTGAAACAGACCCACGGATCCTGGAAGGTCCTCGTTGCCCGAGAGTATATTCTTCTGAGGCTCTTGCTCTGAATGCCTCCCACGTAGAATCTAGTTTCAAAAGAGAGCAAGAACATGCCAAGAGCACCCTGAGGACCAACGTTTTTCATTACAAATGAGAACGGGCTCCAGACAGATTCCTGGTCTACTCCTGGCTCCTGGCAAGCTGACTGGTCTGGTGAGGAAGAAACACCTGAGGGCTCTGGTCAAAGGAAACCTCCATTGCCTACACCTGAGAGTGCAGTGCGGCAGGAGGTCTGTATTTGTCGTTCAGAAACAGAGGCAAAAGTGTCCTTCCATCAGGAAACCGATGCCATTGCCGCAGAGGCCAAAGGTCCATGCTCCCAGTTGCTTCTCAAGTGTATGGAACCTGGACCTGATGCACTAGTTCTTCAAGAGCCCTCTCGCAGCCTACCAGGGCCTGAGGCATAGTGTGCCTAGGGGAAGCATCTGTGAGATAGAAAGAACGAAGGTGTACCCTTCAGTGCACGTAGCAGGGCTGGCTTGGCAGACTTCCTTTGGGACTGGAGAAAGGGACGAGGAGCTTCCTGCACTGAGTGCATTCCTGCCCTGACCTCCAGTGGATAGACACCAGTGGTTTGGGTGGAACGACTTTTCACACTTCTGTGTTTGGAATCAGGCACTGTGGAAGGCTTCCTTGCACAGCCAAGGCACTGGTCACTCATGGAAGCCAAACGCCCATGTGGGAACCATGTGCTTTTCCAGATGAAGTCATCTCAAGCAGCGCGGGAAGGAGGCCTACTGGGGAACCTCGAATGCCAAACCCCACAAAGTCGTTAGCAGGGAGTGCATCGTTCTTTGGCCATCTCAGAAACCGACTGCACTCGGCTAGCCTAGGGCTGCAGTGGGAGCAGGCCACCAATGCCTGGGCATTCGTTACGGCAGTGAGAGCCCTCCCACATTTCAATGCGACTCAAGGCCTCTATCGAAATCAGCCAGGGGTCGCAATACATACATCACGGGTCAAAGGCTCTCATTTCAGTGGACGATAGGAGAAAACTGACCCGAAACTGGCAAGCTCTGTTGCTCATCTCCCTGCGCTTGAAGATGCCTCCTCCCGATTCTCTGGCTCGGCCTACCCAGTAACATTTCCCCTGCCACCTTCGCGTGCCCTATGTCTTTTTCTTGTCCAAATATTTCTCAAAGGCAAGGCCCGAGGGCCTTTTTGCCCACCCTCAGCCAGAGTCGGGATGCTTCCGCCAGCCTCCTCAATTATAATGAGGGGACATTGCTCTTCGGTCTGGCCTTGACTTCCCCACACTGGGGACTTCCTTCAAGACAGAGGAAGCGCATGGGACTGGATACACAGAAAGCCAAAATCTTCCTCTCAGATGGCATGGGAGAATTCTGAGAATCAAGACACAGGCACAATGCCCCGCAAGCTCGCTCTTTTCTGAATGAACAAACACACACACGTGGGCTGGGTAAATGGGAATGGTCCATCTGCTGGACGAGGGACCAGAAGGAAAGCTGAGAGCCAAACACAAGCCAGCATCACCTGCCCCCAACCCCAGGAGAGCTCTGTGTGACATGCCTCAGGCACTCCTGGCTGCCCTAGCGCAAGGGAGCGGACAGAAGTCAAATGCTGAAACACATAGGGCCTCCATCAGTTGACAGTCTCTTAGGAAATGACAAGACAAAGGCAGGGGCCTCATCTCCACAATCCTACAGACTCAGTTTCCTGGAGCCCCCAAAGCAGACTGCCCTCCATACTGATGTGAGGAACAAAGGCAAGAAGGAAACGGCATAAAAACCACAGCAGTCCCTAGGGTTTCTGAGTCGCTTCCCATGTGAACTCAGGTCAGGATGTCAGAGTTCCCGTGTTCCAGACGCAGAGAGCAGAGAGTCTGGAGCCTGCTTCACATTCCGTGTCTCCTTCTGTCTCTGCCCCTCTCCTGGTGTATATTCTCTCTCTTTCTCTGTCTGTCTCTGACTGTGGCTCTCTGTCTCACTCTCTGTCTCACTCTCTCTCTCTTGTTTCTCTCATACTCTCTCGCTGTCTGTCACTCTGTCTCCCCTCTCTGTGCAAGAAGAAAGCAACATGGAAAGCAAATAAAATTTGCCGGAGACCGGAAGACCGCAGCCCTGCCGCCTATGGCCAGGGGAAAGGCCTAAGTTTCAATGCCCGTTTGCCCAGAGCCTGGCTTCCGCCAGGGGGCAAGGGCATCCCAAGGCCGATCCTGGGTATGAGGCCACGGGAGCTAGAGCTACCAACTACATTATCCTCTTTGGCCCCAGAGCCTGGCTACTTAGCCAGAGGGTGGGTAAGATGCCTCAAAGAGACCAACAGCCAATGAGGCCCAATCGCAGAGGGGCCATGAGGAAAAAACTCCTGTAGGGCCTCAGAAAGCAGGAACCCAGGCCTCAGGTTTAAGCTCCTGTTATTCAGGGAGAAGTACTAACCATCCCGATGTAAAGCCCCTTTTGGCAGTTACTGCAGGGTGAAGCCAAAGCCTTCCCCAAGCCAATCGAGGCTGCTCTTTTGGTTCCATTTTCCTTAAGAATAATACTTTGGGAGACTTATTGTGTTGATCATGGTGAAAATGAGAAGAAAATCCTTTAGGAGGCTTTTGATTGCCTCAGGTAATAGAGAAATAATTCAAGAATCAAAGAAATCTCTGAGTTTTCTTTTAAACCTAAGAGTGTAGCCCGACCCCCAGGAATGTGGTAATTCATGTCGTTTTTGGGTTGAGACATTAGTAATGGTCGCTAGATCATACATAATCTTAGGGAATCACTTGAGAGAAAAACATGTTTCTCACATGATCTTTCGGCTGTAGCCAGAGCCTTCAATCGAAACCTGTGTATTTTGTTCTTATCCCTTCAACCCCTGATATTTACCAGAAGGTACCCATTAGTTATGCTATAATTGCATGTGAACTGTTTTTTACCCTCCTATACTGATTGTGTCAACATTCTATGTAGTCTTAGAAAACAAAACATTCTTTGAAATGTTAGGGAATGTGAAGGTTGTTTGCATCAGATTTTTGCTGGGAACTTTGGGAAATTGCAATGATTTCATCCTGTGAGTCTTTGCAAGATGCATACATACTGTGCTTAGAGAAAAGGTATACAACCCCTGAAGGAAGAAAACAACTTCAGCAGTCCTGAGAAGAGGCAGCCTCCGTGTGTTTTGTCCTAGAGCAGCCCTCACACAGGGAACCCTGGACCAGCCAGAATTCCTGAAGTAGGAGCTGGCCACCCTCAGGACTGACTCTGGCAAAAATTTCAGGTCCTACTCACCTGCAGCCCATTGTCAAAGACTTGAGGCTGGCAGAGTAAACTGTTTCTCCAGCAACTCTTAACTGGCTTTAGGTAAATGTTTTGCCTGAGGGCAAATCAACTCCTGCCAGACAACAGCTAGGCCTGCAGTAATCTGTGAGTCCTTAGCATAATAAAGCCTCCTTGTTAACTTGCCAACTGTTAACTTCACCTTACCCAAGCCCAGGCTTAGAAGCAGGGATCCTTCCCATGAGTTTTATACAAATAATAATTATTATAACTAGTCACAATAGGAAATCAGAAGCAACACACTGAGGGCTGAAGTTACTCAGCTCCGCTGCAAATGGTTTGATGCTGGGACTGCTGACAGGAGCATGATTCCCAGGCAGCTTGGATTCTGAGAGTAAGAAGGAAACACCTAGGGGTTTGGGATGAAAGCAAACAGCAGGCACAAGAATGTCTCAGCATCCCAGCGAACAGGGAACTGACACTGAGGCTTTTCTTTCCAGAAAGCAAATGTATTCCTGCTGGCACCGTCCACTTCGGTTCCTACCCCAAGGAACTCAGCCCGAACCCCACGTAGTGGTCTTCTCTGTAGGTCTTACTTCTCTCTCTCCCATCCATAGTATCTTACGAAGATGCAGTAAGTGGTCTCATGTTACAAGGTCCTGAGGGATACTGTCACACATACGTGTAGCCAGGTTGCCTTGAAGGGTTTTCTTTTCCTTCTGTTAGGGAGGGGACCCTACCACATTCCCCCCTTTGAAGCTGTGACCCCCTATCTAGGCTCACAAAGCACCATCTTAGATCAGAGGGTTATATTGTTATCACTTCCTTATGGGAGTGAATGTCTTTTGTTCTCTCTCCTTCTGTCAATTCTGACTGAGAATGGTCTAAGGCAGACCATAGAAGCAGGGGGGCTAAGCAGGCTAACAGTAAGCACCCTCTGAAATATAGGGATCCAATTCCCATGAGGCTTTTGAAACCTTCGGGACTTGAAACCCATCCTCCAAATAAGTCTCTGGGGTTCCGCCTGTTTCACGTCTGGACGGGCACAGGAGCATCCTTTTCTATTTGAACTGAGGTCTCCTCTATGACGTTTTCCTCATCGTTTATCGGGAGGCAGCAGTTGTTCAGGTGAAATTTTCCACAAAGTCTTGTCTCAGAAGCCAGCATGGAATCTGAGGCCAAGCCATTTTGATAGATGGCATTGTACATTTTGGTTCGTTGCCTGACTAGGAAGCCAAGAGCTCTGGCAGGTTCACTGCTTAGAGTTTGTAGAACTGCTTGCAGTCGACTTATGTGGTTTCACATGTACATGGGAGTGTACTGGCCCCAATATCCATCCTCTGTCTAGATGGCAGGGCCACAAGAATGGATTGGTCGCTCGGGAGGCCATTGATTCTCTATCTCATTGTGAATTTGGAAGGCACGCTGCTCTTTGGAGTCTCCCTGTCCCCATACACTTGAACTCCCAAACGTTTTTCTCTGGTAAGTGGGAGCACGAAGAAAGAGGGACACATCTTTCCAGCACATATGACCCTGACCGGACTGAGGGAAGGACAATACAGTCTGCTCTTTCACATACCTAGTACAGTCCACCTGGGACCTGCCATTCGATGGCTGTGTTGACAGTGTCTGAGGTCTCTCAGAGATAAGAGAACTTAGACAAGGAGTGGGGATGTGGCTCAAGGTGACAAGGCTTTCAGGTGGCACTTTGAGATGGCACTGTTTGCCAAGCCCACAGGTGTATCTCCTTCCTAGGGGAGTCTGTGAGCTGGGGAAGACCGTGCCAGGCTCATCAGTCTCTGCATCATCTGAAGGTTAACCCCTGATTCAGAAATCTGGCCCTCCCTCTCCACATTTTCACCCGTCTGCTTCATTTTCACCCTGAGCCCTCCCTGGAGCCTAGTCCGGGTGTTTGTCGGACAGTCATAGCCTGTGCTCTCCCCTGGGGATCCTGGTGCATTCGTGGTGAGTGGGGCATATATTGGCCCCCAGGAACCCTCGTTCCTCAGCAGGAAAGGTTTCCCTGTCTGCTTGTTCATGTCTTCCTGTGTGTCCCACAGCTAAGGTTTCTGGCCGAGCAGGCCTATGCTGTTTTGATTTGGCCGTGGCAGATCCTCAGAGTTCCTCGGGGTGCAAGCCCCTTGAAGAGACAGAAATAACTGTCTCCTGGGAAGACACCTCAGGGCAAGGTCAGTTTATTGTCAACCAGCGCAACCTTCAGGGTACGTGAAGGGACGAGGCTACCCTGGTCTCGTACTTCCCTCTGCATTTCTTGCAGACATATTGCACACGGGCCAGCCTCTGGACTCAGGACATCCTTCGTCTAGCTTCTTCCTGGCTTCCTTCGACACATCTCACCGTGCAGATGCCTTTCATGTGAGGGTACCTGGGTGAGAGCGCTTTTTGAATCCTCCAAACGTGGGCTGGGAGGAGTGAACTGCTAAGGAGGCTAACACCAGGTGGTGCCCCAAAGGGTTCCCCCCTATCTGCCAGTCCCCGACTTCTGCCATTGTACTCGGGGCTGTGGTGGACCTGGCCCTGCCAGCCAGAACTGTGAGTGTTCCTACACTTGAGTATGCTGAAGGAGGTCAGCACTGCCCAGGCCGAAGCCATGGTGGCCACACCGAGACCACGCAATGGATTTGCAGGGCCACTGAGTTTGCTGAGGCACTGCCTGACGCACATGCCTGTTCGCTCCTAGGCCCCTGACCCAGAAAGCTCCTTGTGGTGGACACCTGTGCCCAGCCCTCATGCCTGTGGTCCCGCTGGCACCTCGGGGCCACAGATGGAAGGTCAGTGCCAGTCGGAGGAAGCGCAAGTGCTGCCAGTAGCAGAGGCTGGGCTGCCTTGCTTGGGGCCCACCACATCCAACATGCACAGGCTTGTGTCAAAATCTCACCCTGGGCAGGGCTTTGGGGAGTGACAGCTCCATGGATCTGAAGTATAAACGGCGACACAGTTAGACCTAGAGCCATGGCAAGGCAGTGGCCAGGAGGAGGCCCCAAGTTCAATACTTCCAATGGCAATGGGAACCCTCTGGAAAGGGGATGTGTCATTTCATGTCCCCTCAGCCAAGAAAGGAGGCCAGCTCCCCTCCCAGTCGTCTGGCCCAGCCTAAGTGCAAATGTGTCAGCTGGGCCCTCCCATCACCCTCGGCTTCTGAATGCCTGCATGGGGTTCACTCCAACTTGCCGGGCTCCCTGTCACCAAAGCTGTGAAACAGTCCTGACTTTGGGACTAGGATCCCCAGCCGAACACCAAGGATATACTTCTCAGGGACTCTATGCAATGGACCCCGGAGACGACCTCGTGTGCAAAAGAGGCAGAGGGGTGACAATAGATTCCCGGCAGCCAGGGTTCCTCACTAGGAATCAGAAGGATATGACATGCTCAAGGAAGTGACTAGTGCCATCTCTTAGCAAGCTGACCCTCTCAGGCATAAGCAACCCCTTCTTCCCAGGAATAAGGGCTTTGGTGAAGGGAGCCCTTAACAGGCTCCACCTGGGGCCCCCGTCAGCAAGGGGCCTGCATTCTGCCTTCAGAAAGAGAGGGCAAGTCGTGCCTTTGGGTCTGTTCCTTGCCCTTTCCCAGGAGAGGACAGGGGCAACAGTGATTCAGCTCTGGCTCTTTGGGGCTCCCAGCTGAGAGTCAAGTGTTTGAACCCCACCGGCTCTAATCGTGCCTCGAAAGTCCCTTTGGGCACTCTGCAGAGTGCAAATGCATGAGCCATCTCATCTGCAGGTTGAAGGCACCTCTCCCAGCTTGGGGAGAGAGGTCAGCTGGCTCCCCATCCCTGCAAGGACTGGAGCCCACTAAGCACCAAACCCCCAGGGACAGAGGGGCCTGCTCTCCTCTGGGATCCCAGACACTGAGGGCTGTCCATTGGCTCAGGAAATGCCTGGGAAGTCCACAGCAATGCTTGCACCTGGGCTGTGTACTGAAACAGACCCATGGATCCTGGAAGGTCCTCGTTGCCCGAGAGTATATTCTTCTGAGGCTCTTGCTCTGAATGCCTCCCACGTAGAATCTAGTTTCAAAAGAGAGCAAGAACATGCCAAGAGCACCCTGAGGACCAACGTTTTTCATTACAAATGAGAACGGGCTCCAGACAGATTCCTGGTCTACTCCTAGCTCCTGGCAAGCTGACTGTCTGGTGAGGAAGAAACACCTGAGGGCTCTGGTCAAAGGAAACCTCCATTGCCTACACCTGAGAGTGCAGTGCGGCAGGAGGTCTGTATTTGTCGTTCAGAAACAGAGGCAAAAGTGTCCTTCCCATCAGGAAACCGATGCCATTGCCGCAGAGGCCAAAGGTCCATGCTCCCAGTTGCTTCTCAAGTGTATGGAACCTGGACCTGATGCACTAGTTCTTTCAAGAGCCCTCTCGCAGCCTACCAGGGCCTGAGGCATAGTGTGCCTAGGGGAAGCATCTGTGAGATAGAAAGAACGAAGGTGTACCCTTCAGTGCACGTAGCAGGGCTGGCTTGGCAGACTTCCTTTGGGACTGGAGAAAGGGACGAGGAGCTTCCTGCACTGAGTGCATTCCTGCCCTGACCTCCAGTGGATAGACACCAGTGGTTTGGGTGGAACGACTTTTCACACTTCTGTGTTTGGAATCAGGCACTGTGGAAGGCTTCCTTGCACAGCCAAGGCCCTGGTCACTCATGGAAGCCAAACGCCCATGTGGGAACCATGTGCTTTTCCAGATGAAGTCATCTCAAGCAGCGCGGGGAAGGAGGCCTACTGGGGAACCTCGAATGCCAAACCCCACAAAGTCGTTAGCAGGGAGTGCATCGTTCTTTGGCCATCTCAGAAACCGACTGCACTCGGCTAGCCTAGGGCTGCAGTGGGAGCAGGCCACCAATGCCTGGGCATTCGTTACGGCAGTGAGAGCCCTCCCACATTTCAATGCGACTCAAGGCCTCTATCGAAATCAGCCAGGGGGTCGCAATACATACATCACGGGTCAAAGGCTCTCATTTCAGTGGACGATAGGAGAAAACTGACCCGAAACTGGCAAGCTCTGTTGCTCATCTCCCTGCGCTTGAAGATGCCTCCTCCCGATTCTCTGGCTCGGCCTACCCAGTAACATTTCCCCTGCCACCTTCGCGTGCCCTATGTCTTTTTCTTGTCCAAATATTTCTCAAAGGCAAGGCCCGAGGGCCTTTTTGCCCACCCTCAGCCAGAGTCGGGATGCTTCCGCCAGCCTCCTCAATTATAATGAGGGGACATTGCTCTTCGGTCTGGCCTTGACTTCCCCACACTGGGGACTTCCTTCAAGACAGAGGAAGCGCATGGGACTGGATACACAGAAAGCCAAAATCTTCCTCTCAGATGGGCATGGGAGAATTCTGAGAATCAAGACACAGGCACAATGCCCCGGCAAGCTCGCTCTTTTCTGAATGAACAAACACACACACGTGGGCTGGGTAAATGGGAATGGTCCATCTGCTGGACGAGGGACCAGAAGGAAAGCTGAGAGCCAAACACAAGCCAGCATCACCTGCCCCCAACCCCAGGAGAGCTCTGTGTGACATGCCTCAGGCACTCCTGGCTGCCCTAGCGCAAGGGAGCGGACAGAAGTCAAATGCTGAAACACATAGGGCCTCCATCAGTTGACAGTCTCTTAGGAAATGACAAGACAAAGGCAGGGGCCTCATCTCCACAATCCTACAGACTCAGTTTCCTGGAGCCCCCAAAGCAGACTGCCCTCCATACTGATGTGAGGAACAAAGGCAAGAAGGAAACGGCATAAAAACCACAGCAGTCCCTAGGGTTTCTGAGTCGCTTCCCATGTGAACTCAGGTCAGGATGTCAGAGTTCCCGTGTTCCAGACGCAGAGAGCAGAGAGTCTGGAGCCTGCTTCACATTCCGTGTCTCCTTCTGTCTCTGCCCCTCTCCTGGTGTATATTCTCTCTCTTTCTCTGTCTGTCTCTGACTGTGGCTCTCTGTCTCACTCTCTGTCTCACTCTCTCTCTCTTGTTTCTCTCATACTCTCTCGCTGTCTGTCACTCTGTCTCCCCTCTCTGTGCAAGAAGAAAGCAACATGGAAAGCAAATAAAATTTGCCGGAGACCGGAAGACCGCAGCCCTGCCGCCTATGGCCAGGGGAAAGGCCTAAGTTTCAATGCCCGTTTGCCCAGAGCCTGGCTTCCGCCAGGGGGCAAGGGCATCCCAAGGCCGATCCTGGGTATGAGGCCACGGGAGCTAGAGCTACCAACTACATTATCCTCTTTGGCCCCAGAGCCTGGCTACTTAGCCAGAGGGTGGGTAAGATGCCTCAAAGAGACCAACAGCCAATGAGGCCCAATCGCAGAGGGGCCATGAGGAAAAAACTCCTGTAGGGCCTCAGAAAGCAGGAACCCAGGCCTCAGGTTTAAGCTCCTGTTATTCAGGGAGAAGTACTAACCATCCCGATGTAAAGCCCCTTTTGGCAGTTACTGCAGGGTGAAGCCAAAGCCTTCCCCAAGCCAATCGAGGCTGCTCTTTTGGTTCCATTTTCCTTAAGAATAATACTTTGGGAGACTTATTGTGTTGATCATGGTGAAAATGAGAAGAAAATCCTTTAGGAGGCTTTTGATTGCCTCAGGTAATAGAGAAATAATTCAAGAATCAAAGAAATCTCTGAGTTTTCTTTTAAACCTAAGAGTGTAGCCCGACCCCCAGGAATGTGGTAATTCATGTCGTTTTTGGGTTGAGACATTAGTAATGGTCGCTAGATCATACATAATCTTAGGGAATCACTTGAGAGAAAAACATGTTTCTCACATGATCTTTCGGCTGTAGCCAGAGCCTTCAATCGAAACCTGTGTATTTTGTTCTTATCCCTTCAACCCCTGATATTTACCAGAAGGTACCCATTAGTTATGCTATAATTGCATGTGAACTGTTTTTTACCCTCCTATACTGATTGTGTCAACATTCTATGTAGTCTTAGAAAACAAAACATTCTTTGAAATGTTAGGGAATGTGAAGGTTGTTTGCATCAGATTTTTGCTGGGAACTTTGGGAAATTGCAATGATTTCATCCTGTGAGTCTTTGCAAGATGCATACATACTGTGCTTAGAGAAAAGGTATACAACCCCTGAAGGAAGAAAACAACTTCAGCAGTCCTGAGAAGAGGCAGCCTCCGTGTGTTTTGTCCTAGAGCAGCCCTCACACAGGGAACCCTGGACCAGCCAGAATTCCTGAAGTAGGAGCTGGCCACCCTCAGGACTGACTCTGGCAAAAATTTCAGGTCCTACTCACCTGCAGCCCATTGTCAAAGACTTGAGGCTGGCAGAGTAAACTGTTTCTCCAGCAACTCTTAACTGGCTTTAGGTAAATGTTTTGCCTGAGGGCAAATCAACTCCTGCCAGACAACAGCTAGGCCTGCAGTAATCTGTGAGTCCTTAGCATAATAAAGCCTCCTTGTTAACTTGCCAACTGTTAACTTCACCTTACCCAAGCCCAGGCTTAGAAGCAGGGATCCTTCCCATGAGTTTTATACAAATAATAATTATTATAACTAGTCACAATAGGAAATCAGAAGCAACACACTGAGGGCTGAAGTTACTCAGCTCCGCTGCAAATGGTTTGATGCTGGGACTGCTGACAGGAGCATGATTCCCAGGCAGCTTGGATTCTGAGAGTAAGAAGGAAACACCTAGGGGTTTGGGATGAAAGCAAACAGCAGGCACAAGAATGTCTCAGCATCCCAGCGAACAGGGAACTGACACTGAGGCTTTTCTTTCCAGAAAGCAAATGTATTCCTGCTGGCACCGTCCACTTCGGTTCCTACCCCAAGGAACTCAGCCCGAACCCCACGTAGTGGTCTTCTCTGTAGGTCTTACTTCTCTCTCTCCCATCCATAGTATCTTACGAAGATGCAGTAAGTGGTCTCATGTTACAAGGTCCTGAGGGATACTGTCACACATACGTGTAGCCAGGTTGCCTTGAAGGGTTTTCTTTTCCTTCTGTTAGGGAGGGGACCCTACCACATTCCCCCCTTTGAAGCTGTGACCCCCTATCTAGGCTCACAAAGCACCATCTTAGATCAGAGGGTTATATTGTTATCACTTCCTTATGGGAGTGAATGTCTTTTGTTCTCTCTCCTTCTGTCAATTCTGACTGAGAATGGTCTAAGGCAGACCATAGAAGCAGGGGGGCTAAGCAGGCTAACAGTAAGCACCCTCTGAAATATAGGGATCCAATTCCCATGAGGCTTTTGAAACCTTCGGGACTTGAAACCCATCCTCCAAATAAGTCTCTGGGGTTCCGCCTGTTTCACGTCTGGACGGGCACAGGAGCATCCTTTTCTATTTGCCCTGAGGTCTCCTCTATGACGTTTTCCTCATCGTTTATCGGGAGGCAGCAGTTGTTCAGGTGAAATTTTCCACAAAGTCTTGTCTCAGAAGCCAGCATGGAATCTGAGGCCAAGCCATTTTGATAGATGGCATTGTACATTTTGGTTCGTTGCCTGACTAGGAAGCCAAGAGCTCTGGCAGGTTCACTGCTTAGAGTTTGTAGAACTGCTTGCAGTCGACTTATGTGGTTTCACATGTACATGGGAGTGTACTGGCCCCAATATCCATCCTCTGTCTAGATGGCAGGGCCACAAGAATGGATTGGTCGCTCGGGAGGCCATTGATTCTCTATCTCATTGTGAATTTGGAAGGCACGCTGCTCTTTGGAGTCTCCCTGTCCCCATACACTTGAACTCCCAAACGTTTTTCTCTGGTAAGTGGGAGCACGAAGAAAGAGGGACACATCTTTCCAGCACATATGACCCTGACCGGACTGAGGGAAGGACAATACAGTCTGCTCTTTCACATACCTAGTACAGTCCACCTGGGACCTGCCATTCGATGGCTGTGTTGACAGTGTCTGAGGTCTCTCAGAGATAAGAGAACTTAGACAAGGAGTGGGGATGTGGCTCAAGGTGACAAGGCTTTCAGGTGGCACTTTGAGATGGCACTGTTTGCCAAGCCCACAGGTGTATCTCCTTCCTAGGGGAGTCTGTGAGCTGGGGAAGACCGTGCCAGGCTCATCAGTCTCTGCATCATCTGAAGGTTAACCCCTGATTCAGAAATCTGGCCCTCCCTCTCCACATTTTCACCCGTCTGCTTCATTTTCACCCTGAGCCCTCCCTGGAGCCTAGTCCGGGTGTTTGTCGGACAGTCATAGCCTGTGCTCTCCCCTGGGGATCCTGGTGCATTCGTGGTGAGTGGGGCATATATTGGCCCCCAGGAACCCTCGTTCCTCAGCAGGAAAGGTTTCCCTGTCTGCTTGTTCATGTCTTCCTGTGTGTCCCACAGCTAAGGTTTCTGGCCGAGCAGGCCTATGCTGTTTTGATTTGGCCGTGGCAGATCCTCAGAGTTCCTCGGGGTGCAAGCCCCTTGAAGAGACAGAAATAACTGTCTCCTGGGAAGACACCTCAGGGCAAGGTCAGTTTATTGTCAACCAGCGCAACCTTCAGGGTACGTGAAGGGACGAGGCTACCCTGGTCTCGTACTTCCCTCTGCATTTCTTGCAGACATATTGCACACGGGCCAGCCTCTGGACTCAGGACATCCTTCGTCTAGCTTCTTCCTGGCTTCCTTCGACACATCTCACCGTGCAGATGCCTTTCATGTGAGGGTACCTGGGTGAGAGCGCTTTTTGAATCCTCCAAACGTGGGCTGGGAGGAGTGAACTGCTAAGGAGGCTAACACCAGGTGGTGCCCCAAAGGGTTCCCCCCTATCTGCCAGTCCCCGACTTCTGCCATTGTACTCGGGGCTGTGGTGGACCTGGCCCTGCCAGCCAGAACTGTGAGTGTTCCTACACTTGAGTATGCTGAAGGAGGTCAGCACTGCCCAGGCCGAAGCCATGGTGGCCACACCGAGACCACGCAATGGATTTGCAGGGCCACTGAGTTTGCTGAGGCACTGCCTGACGCACATGCCTGTTCGCTCCTAGGCCCCTGACCCAGAAAGCTCCTTGTGGTGGACACCTGTGCCCAGCCCTCATGCCTGTGGTCCCGCTGGCACCTCGGGGCCACAGATGGAAGGTCAGTGCCAGTCGGAGGAAGCGCAAGTGCTGCCAGTAGCAGAGGCTGGGCTGCCTTGCTTGGGGCCCACCACATCCAACATGCACAGGCTTGTGTCAAAATCTCACCCTGGGCAGGGCTTTGGGGAGTGACAGCTCCATGGATCTGAAGTATAAACGGCGACACAGTTAGACCTAGAGCCATGGCAAGGCAGTGGCCAGGAGGAGGCCCCAAGTTCAATACTTCCAATGGCAATGGGAACCCTCTGGAAAGGGGATGTGTCATTTCATGTCCCCTCAGCCAAGAAAGGAGGCCAGCTCCCCTCCCAGTCGTCTGGCCCAGCCTAAGTGCAAATGTGTCAGCTGGGCCCTCCCATCACCCTCGGCTTCTGAATGCCTGCATGGGGTTCACTCCAACTTGCCGGGCTCCCTGTCACCAAAGCTGTGAAACAGTCCTGACTTTGGGACTAGGATCCCCAGCCGAACACCAAGGATATACTTCTCAGGGACTCTATGCAATGGACCCCGGAGACGACCTCGTGTGCAAAAGAGGCAGAGGGGTGACAATAGATTCCCGGCAGCCAGGGTTCCTCACTAGGAATCAGAAGGATATGACATGCTCAAGGAAGTGACTAGTGCCATCTCTTAGCAAGCTGACCCTCTCAGGCATAAGCAACCCCTTCTTCCCAGGAATAAGGGCTTTGGTGAAGGGAGCCCTTAACAGGCTCCACCTGGGGCCCCCGTCAGCAAGGGGCCTGCATTCTGCCTTCAGAAAGAGAGGGCAAGTCGTGCCTTTGGGTCTGTTCCTTGCCCTTTCCCAGGAGAGGACAGGGGCAACAGTGATTCAGCTCTGGCTCTTTGGGGCTCCCAGCTGAGAGTCAAGTGTTTGAACCCCACCGGCTCTAATCGTGCCTCGAAAGTCCCTTTGGGCACTCTGCAGAGTGCAAATGCATGAGCCATCTCATCTGCAGGTTGAAGGCACCTCTCCCAGCTTGGGGAGAGAGGTCAGCTGGCTCCCCATCCCTGCAAGGACTGGAGCCCACTAAGCACCAAACCCCCAGGGACAGAGGGGCCTGCTCTCCTCTGGGATCCCAGACACTGAGGGCTGTCCATTGGCTCAGGAAATGCCTGGGAAGTCCACAGCAATGCTTGCACCTGGGCTGTGTACTGAAACAGACCCATGGATCCTGGAAGGTCCTCGTTGCCCGAGAGTATATTCTTCTGAGGCTCTTGCTCTGAATGCCTCCCACGTAGAATCTAGTTTCAAAAGAGAGCAAGAACATGCCAAGAGCACCCTGAGGACCAACGTTTTTCATTACAAATGAGAACGGGCTCCAGACAGATTCCTGGTCTACTCCTAGCTCCTGGCAAGCTGACTGTCTGGTGAGGAAGAAACACCTGAGGGCTCTGGTCAAAGGAAACCTCCATTGCCTACACCTGAGAGTGCAGTGCGGCAGGAGGTCTGTATTTGTCGTTCAGAAACAGAGGCAAAAGTGTCCTTCCCATCAGGAAACCGATGCCATTGCCGCAGAGGCCAAAGGTCCATGCTCCCAGTTGCTTCTCAAGTGTATGGAACCTGGACCTGATGCACTAGTTCTTTCAAGAGCCCTCTCGCAGCCTACCAGGGCCTGAGGCATAGTGTGCCTAGGGGAAGCATCTGTGAGATAGAAAGAACGAAGGTGTACCCTTCAGTGCACGTAGCAGGGCTGGCTTGGCAGACTTCCTTTGGGACTGGAGAAAGGGACGAGGAGCTTCCTGCACTGAGTGCATTCCTGCCCTGACCTCCAGTGGATAGACACCAGTGGTTTGGGTGGAACGACTTTTCACACTTCTGTGTTTGGAATCAGGCACTGTGGAAGGCTTCCTTGCACAGCCAAGGCACTGGTCACTCATGGAAGCCAAACGCCCATGTGGGAACCATGTGCTTTTCCAGATGAAGTCATCTCAAGCAGCGCGGGGAAGGAGGCCTACTGGGGAACCTCGAATGCCAAACCCCACAAAGTCGTTAGCAGGGAGTGCATCGTTCTTTGGCCATCTCAGAAACCGACTGCACTCGGCTAGCCTAGGGCTGCAGTGGGAGCAGGCCACCAATGCCTGGGCATTCGTTACGGCAGTGAGAGCCCTCCCACATTTCAATGCGACTCAAGGCCTCTATCGAAATCAGCCAGGGGGTCGCAATACATACATCACGGGTCAAAGGCTCTCATTTCAGTGGACGATAGGAGAAAACTGACCCGAAACTGGCAAGCTCTGTTGCTCATCTCCCTGCGCTTGAAGATGCCTCCTCCCGATTCTCTGGCTCGGCCTACCCAGTAACATTTCCCCTGCCACCTTCGCGTGCCCTATGTCTTTTTCTTGTCCAAATATTTCTCAAAGGCAAGGCCCGAGGGCCTTTTTGCCCACCCTCAGCCAGAGTCGGGATGCTTCCGCCAGCCTCCTCAATTATAATGAGGGGACATTGCTCTTCGGTCTGGCCTTGACTTCCCCACACTGGGGACTTCCTTCAAGACAGAGGAAGCGCATGGGACTGGATACACAGAAAGCCAAAATCTTCCTCTCAGATGGGCATGGGAGAATTCTGAGAATCAAGACACAGGCACAATGCCCCGGCAAGCTCGCTCTTTTCTGAATGAACAAACACACACACGTGGGCTGGGTAAATGGGAATGGTCCATCTGCTGGACGAGGGACCAGAAGGAAAGCTGAGAGCCAAACACAAGCCAGCATCACCTGCCCCCAACCCCAGGAGAGCTCTGTGTGACATGCCTCAGGCACTCCTGGCTGCCCTAGCGCAAGGGAGCGGACAGAAGTCAAATGCTGAAACACATAGGGCCTCCATCAGTTGACAGTCTCTTAGGAAATGACAAGACAAAGGCAGGGGCCTCATCTCCACAATCCTACAGACTCAGTTTCCTGGAGCCCCCAAAGCAGACTGCCCTCCATACTGATGTGAGGAACAAAGGCAAGAAGGAAACGGCATAAAAACCACAGCAGTCCCTAGGGTTTCTGAGTCGCTTCCCATGTGAACTCAGGTCAGGATGTCAGAGTTCCCGTGTTCCAGACGCAGAGAGCAGAGAGTCTGGAGCCTGCTTCACATTCCGTGTCTCCTTCTGTCTCTGCCCCTCTCCTGGTGTATATTCTCTCTCTTTCTCTGTCTGTCTCTGACTGTGGCTCTCTGTCTCACTCTCTGTCTCACTCTCTCTCTCTTGTTTCTCTCATACTCTCTCGCTGTCTGTCACTCTGTCTCCCCTCTCTGTGCAAGAAGAAAGCAACATGGAAAGCAAATAAAATTTGCCGGAGACCGGAAGACCGCAGCCCTGCCGCCTATGGCCAGGGGAAAGGCCTAAGTTTCAATGCCCGTTTGCCCAGAGCCTGGCTTCCGCCAGGGGGCAAGGGCATCCCAAGGCCGATCCTGGGTATGAGGCCACGGGAGCTAGAGCTACCAACTACATTATCCTCTTTGGCCCCAGAGCCTGGCTACTTAGCCAGAGGGTGGGTAAGATGCCTCAAAGAGACCAACAGCCAATGAGGCCCAATCGCAGAGGGGCCATGAGGAAAAAACTCCTGTAGGGCCTCAGAAAGCAGGAACCCAGGCCTCAGGTTTAAGCTCCTGTTATTCAGGGAGAAGTACTAACCATCCCGATGTAAAGCCCCTTTTGGCAGTTACTGCAGGGTGAAGCCAAAGCCTTCCCCAAGCCAATCGAGGCTGCTCTTTTGGTTCCATTTTCCTTAAGAATAATACTTTGGGAGACTTATTGTGTTGATCATGGTGAAAATGAGAAGAAAATCCTTTAGGAGGCTTTTGATTGCCTCAGGTAATAGAGAAATAATTCAAGAATCAAAGAAATCTCTGAGTTTTCTTTTAAACCTAAGAGTGTAGCCCGACCCCCAGGAATGTGGTAATTCATGTCGTTTTTGGGTTGAGACATTAGTAATGGTCGCTAGATCATACATAATCTTAGGGAATCACTTGAGAGAAAAACATGTTTCTCACATGATCTTTCGGCTGTAGCCAGAGCCTTCAATCGAAACCTGTGTATTTTGTTCTTATCCCTTCAACCCCTGATATTTACCAGAAGGTACCCATTAGTTATGCTATAATTGCATGTGAACTGTTTTTTACCCTCCTATACTGATTGTGTCAACATTCTATGTAGTCTTAGAAAACAAAACATTCTTTGAAATGTTAGGGAATGTGAAGGTTGTTTGCATCAGATTTTTGCTGGGAACTTTGGGAAATTGCAATGATTTCATCCTGTGAGTCTTTGCAAGATGCATACATACTGTGCTTAGAGAAAAGGTATACAACCCCTGAAGGAAGAAAACAACTTCAGCAGTCCTGAGAAGAGGCAGCCTCCGTGTGTTTTGTCCTAGAGCAGCCCTCACACAGGGAACCCTGGACCAGCCAGAATTCCTGAAGTAGGAGCTGGCCACCCTCAGGACTGACTCTGGCAAAAATTTCAGGTCCTACTCACCTGCAGCCCATTGTCAAAGACTTGAGGCTGGCAGAGTAAACTGTTTCTCCAGCAACTCTTAACTGGCTTTAGGTAAATGTTTTGCCTGAGGGCAAATCAACTCCTGCCAGACAACAGCTAGGCCTGCAGTAATCTGTGAGTCCTTAGCATAATAAAGCCTCCTTGTTAACTTGCCAACTGTTAACTTCACCTTACCCAAGCCCAGGCTTAGAAGCAGGGATCCTTCCCATGAGTTTTATACAAATAATAATTATTATAACTAGTCACAATAGGAAATCAGAAGCAACACACTGAGGGCTGAAGTTACTCAGCTCCGCTGCAAATGGTTTGATGCTGGGACTGCTGACAGGAGCATGATTCCCAGGCAGCTTGGATTCTGAGAGTAAGAAGGAAACACCTAGGGGTTTGGGATGAAAGCAAACAGCAGGCACAAGAATGTCTCAGCATCCCAGCGAACAGGGAACTGACACTGAGGCTTTTCTTTCCAGAAAGCAAATGTATTCCTGCTGGCACCGTCCACTTCGGTTCCTACCCCAAGGAACTCAGCCCGAACCCCACGTAGTGGTCTTCTCTGTAGGTCTTACTTCTCTCTCTCCCATCCATAGTATCTTACGAAGATGCAGTAAGTGGTCTCATGTTACAAGGTCCTGAGGGATACTGTCACACATACGTGTAGCCAGGTTGCCTTGAAGGGTTTTCTTTTCCTTCTGTTAGGGAGGGGACCCTACCACATTCCCCCCTTTGAAGCTGTGACCCCCTATCTAGGCTCACAAAGCACCATCTTAGATCAGAGGGTTATATTGTTATCACTTCCTTATGGGAGTGAATGTCTTTTGTTCTCTCTCCTTCTGTCAATTCTGACTGAGAATGGTCTAAGGCAGACCATAGAAGCAGGGGGGCTAAGCAGGCTAACAGTAAGCACCCTCTGAAATATAGGGATCCAATTCCCATGAGGCTTTTGAAACCTTCGGGACTTGAAACCCATCCTCCAAATAAGTCTCTGGGGTTCCGCCTGTTTCACGTCTGGACGGGCACAGGAGCATCCTTTTCTATTTGAACTGAGGTCTCCTCTATGACGTTTTCCTCATCGTTTATCGGGAGGCAGCAGTTGTTCAGGTGAAATTTTCCACAAAGTCTTGTCTCAGAAGCCAGCATGGAATCTGAGGCCAAGCCATTTTGATAGATGGCATTGTACATTTTGGTTCGTTGCCTGACTAGGAAGCCAAGAGCTCTGGCAGGTTCACTGCTTAGAGTTTGTAGAACTGCTTGCAGTCGACTTATGTGGTTTCACATGTACATGGGAGTGTACTGGCCCCAATATCCATCCTCTGTCTAGATGGCAGGGCCACAAGAATGGATTGGTCGCTCGGGAGGCCATTGATTCTCTATCTCATTGTGAATTTGGAAGGCACGCTGCTCTTTGGAGTCTCCCTGTCCCCATACACTTGAACTCCCAAACGTTTTTCTCTGGTAAGTGGGAGCACGAAGAAAGAGGGACACATCTTTCCAGCACATATGACCCTGACCGGACTGAGGGAAGGACAATACAGTCTGCTCTTTCACATACCTAGTACAGTCCACCTGGGACCTGCCATTCGATGGCTGTGTTGACAGTGTCTGAGGTCTCTCAGAGATAAGAGAACTTAGACAAGGAGTGGGGATGTGGCTCAAGGTGACAAGGCTTTCAGGTGGCACTTTGAGATGGCACTGTTTGCCAAGCCCACAGGTGTATCTCCTTCCTAGGGGAGTCTGTGAGCTGGGGAAGACCGTGCCAGGCTCATCAGTCTCTGCATCATCTGAAGGTTAACCCCTGATTCAGAAATCTGGCCCTCCCTCTCCACATTTTCACCCGTCTGCTTCATTTTCACCCTGAGCCCTCCCTGGAGCCTAGTCCGGGTGTTTGTCGGACAGTCATAGCCTGTGCTCTCCCCTGGGGATCCTGGTGCATTCGTGGTGAGTGGGGCATATATTGGCCCCCAGGAACCCTCGTTCCTCAGCAGGAAAGGTTTCCCTGTCTGCTTGTTCATGTCTTCCTGTGTGTCCCACAGCTAAGGTTTCTGGCCGAGCAGGCCTATGCTGTTTTGATTTGGCCGTGGCAGATCCTCAGAGTTCCTCGGGGTGCAAGCCCCTTGAAGAGACAGAAATAACTGTCTCCTGGGAAGACACCTCAGGGCAAGGTCAGTTTATTGTCAACCAGCGCAACCTTCAGGGTACGTGAAGGGACGAGGCTACCCTGGTCTCGTACTTCCCTCTGCATTTCTTGCAGACATATTGCACACGGGCCAGCCTCTGGACTCAGGACATCCTTCGTCTAGCTTCTTCCTGGCTTCCTTCGACACATCTCACCGTGCAGATGCCTTTCATGTGAGGGTACCTGGGTGAGAGCGCTTTTTGAATCCTCCAAACGTGGGCTGGGAGGAGTGAACTGCTAAGGAGGCTAACACCAGGTGGTGCCCCAAAGGGTTCCCCCCTATCTGCCAGTCCCCGACTTCTGCCATTGTACTCGGGGCTGTGGTGGACCTGGCCCTGCCAGCCAGAACTGTGAGTGTTCCTACACTTGAGTATGCTGAAGGAGGTCAGCACTGCCCAGGCCGAAGCCATGGTGGCCACACCGAGACCACGCAATGGATTTGCAGGGCCACTGAGTTTGCTGAGGCACTGCCTGACGCACATGCCTGTTCGCTCCTAGGCCCCTGACCCAGAAAGCTCCTTGTGGTGGACACCTGTGCCCAGCCCTCATGCCTGTGGTCCCGCTGGCACCTCGGGGCCACAGATGGAAGGTCAGTGCCAGTCGGAGGAAGCGCAAGTGCTGCCAGTAGCAGAGGCTGGGCTGCCTTGCTTGGGGCCCACCACATCCAACATGCACAGGCTTGTGTCAAAATCTCACCCTGGGCAGGGCTTTGGGGAGTGACAGCTCCATGGATCTGAAGTATAAACGGCGACACAGTTAGACCTAGAGCCATGGCAAGGCAGTGGCCAGGAGGAGGCCCCAAGTTCAATACTTCCAATGGCAATGGGAACCCTCTGGAAAGGGGATGTGTCATTTCATGTCCCCTCAGCCAAGAAAGGAGGCCAGCTCCCCTCCCAGTCGTCTGGCCCAGCCTAAGTGCAAATGTGTCAGCTGGGCCCTCCCATCACCCTCGGCTTCTGAATGCCTGCATGGGGTTCACTCCAACTTGCCGGGCTCCCTGTCACCAAAGCTGTGAAACAGTCCTGACTTTGGGACTAGGATCCCCAGCCGAACACCAAGGATATACTTCTCAGGGACTCTATGCAATGGACCCCGGAGACGACCTCGTGTGCAAAAGAGGCAGAGGGGTGACAATAGATTCCCGGCAGCCAGGGTTCCTCACTAGGAATCAGAAGGATATGACATGCTCAAGGAAGTGACTAGTGCCATCTCTTAGCAAGCTGACCCTCTCAGGCATAAGCAACCCCTTCTTCCCAGGAATAAGGGCTTTGGTGAAGGGAGCCCTTAACAGGCTCCACCTGGGGCCCCCGTCAGCAAGGGGCCTGCATTCTGCCTTCAGAAAGAGAGGGCAAGTCGTGCCTTTGGGTCTGTTCCTTGCCCTTTCCCAGGAGAGGACAGGGGCAACAGTGATTCAGCTCTGGCTCTTTGGGGCTCCCAGCTGAGAGTCAAGTGTTTGAACCCCACCGGCTCTAATCGTGCCTCGAAAGTCCCTTTGGGCACTCTGCAGAGTGCAAATGCATGAGCCATCTCATCTGCAGGTTGAAGGCACCTCTCCCAGCTTGGGGAGAGAGGTCAGCTGGCTCCCCATCCCTGCAAGGACTGGAGCCCACTAAGCACCAAACCCCCAGGGACAGAGGGGCCTGCTCTCCTCTGGGATCCCAGACACTGAGGGCTGTCCATTGGCTCAGGAAATGCCTGGGAAGTCCACAGCAATGCTTGCACCTGGGCTGTGTACTGAAACAGACCCATGGATCCTGGAAGGTCCTCGTTGCCCGAGAGTATATTCTTCTGAGGCTCTTGCTCTGAATGCCTCCCACGTAGAATCTAGTTTCAAAAGAGAGCAAGAACATGCCAAGAGCACCCTGAGGACCAACGTTTTTCATTACAAATGAGAACGGGCTCCAGACAGATTCCTGGTCTACTCCTAGCTCCTGGCAAGCTGACTGTCTGGTGAGGAAGAAACACCTGAGGGCTCTGGTCAAAGGAAACCTCCATTGCCTACACCTGAGAGTGCAGTGCGGCAGGAGGTCTGTATTTGTCGTTCAGAAACAGAGGCAAAAGTGTCCTTCCCATCAGGAAACCGATGCCATTGCCGCAGAGGCCAAAGGTCCATGCTCCCAGTTGCTTCTCAAGTGTATGGAACCTGGACCTGATGCACTAGTTCTTTCAAGAGCCCTCTCGCAGCCTACCAGGGCCTGAGGCATAGTGTGCCTAGGGGAAGCATCTGTGAGATAGAAAGAACGAAGGTGTACCCTTCAGTGCACGTAGCAGGGCTGGCTTGGCAGACTTCCTTTGGGACTGGAGAAAGGGACGAGGAGCTTCCTGCACTGAGTGCATTCCTGCCCTGACCTCCAGTGGATAGACACCAGTGGTTTGGGTGGAACGACTTTTCACACTTCTGTGTTTGGAATCAGGCACTGTGGAAGGCTTCCTTGCACAGCCAAGGCCCTGGTCACTCATGGAAGCCAAACGCCCATGTGGGAACCATGTGCTTTTCCAGATGAAGTCATCTCAAGCAGCGCGGGGAAGGAGGCCTACTGGGGAACCTCGAATGCCAAACCCCACAAAGTCGTTAGCAGGGAGTGCATCGTTCTTTGGCCATCTCAGAAACCGACTGCACTCGGCTAGCCTAGGGCTGCAGTGGGAGCAGGCCACCAATGCCTGGGCATTCGTTACGGCAGTGAGAGCCCTCCCACATTTCAATGCGACTCAAGGCCTCTATCGAAATCAGCCAGGGGGTCGCAATACATACATCACGGGTCAAAGGCTCTCATTTCAGTGGACGATAGGAGAAAACTGACCCGAAACTGGCAAGCTCTGTTGCTCATCTCCCTGCGCTTGAAGATGCCTCCTCCCGATTCTCTGGCTCGGCCTACCCAGTAACATTTCCCCTGCCACCTTCGCGTGCCCTATGTCTTTTTCTTGTCCAAATATTTCTCAAAGGCAAGGCCCGAGGGCCTTTTTGCCCACCCTCAGCCAGAGTCGGGATGCTTCCGCCAGCCTCCTCAATTATAATGAGGGGACATTGCTCTTCGGTCTGGCCTTGACTTCCCCACACTGGGGACTTCCTTCAAGACAGAGGAAGCGCATGGGACTGGATACACAGAAAGCCAAAATCTTCCTCTCAGATGGGCATGGGAGAATTCTGAGAATCAAGACACAGGCACAATGCCCCGGCAAGCTCGCTCTTTTCTGAATGAACAAACACACACACGTGGGCTGGGTAAATGGGAATGGTCCATCTGCTGGACGAGGGACCAGAAGGAAAGCTGAGAGCCAAACACAAGCCAGCATCACCTGCCCCCAACCCCAGGAGAGCTCTGTGTGACATGCCTCAGGCACTCCTGGCTGCCCTAGCGCAAGGGAGCGGACAGAAGTCAAATGCTGAAACACATAGGGCCTCCATCAGTTGACAGTCTCTTAGGAAATGACAAGACAAAGGCAGGGGCCTCATCTCCACAATCCTACAGACTCAGTTTCCTGGAGCCCCCAAAGCAGACTGCCCTCCATACTGATGTGAGGAACAAAGGCAAGAAGGAAACGGCATAAAAACCACAGCAGTCCCTAGGGTTTCTGAGTCGCTTCCCATGTGAACTCAGGTCAGGATGTCAGAGTTCCCGTGTTCCAGACGCAGAGAGCAGAGAGTCTGGAGCCTGCTTCACATTCCGTGTCTCCTTCTGTCTCTGCCCCTCTCCTGGTGTATATTCTCTCTCTTTCTCTGTCTGTCTCTGACTGTGGCTCTCTGTCTCACTCTCTGTCTCACTCTCTCTCTCTTGTTTCTCTCATACTCTCTCGCTGTCTGTCACTCTGTCTCCCCTCTCTGTGCAAGAAGAAAGCAACATGGAAAGCAAATAAAATTTGCCGGAGACCGGAAGACCGCAGCCCTGCCGCCTATGGCCAGGGGAAAGGCCTAAGTTTCAATGCCCGTTTGCCCAGAGCCTGGCTTCCGCCAGGGGGCAAGGGCATCCCAAGGCCGATCCTGGGTATGAGGCCACGGGAGCTAGAGCTACCAACTACATTATCCTCTTTGGCCCCAGAGCCTGGCTACTTAGCCAGAGGGTGGGTAAGATGCCTCAAAGAGACCAACAGCCAATGAGGCCCAATCGCAGAGGGGCCATGAGGAAAAAACTCCTGTAGGGCCTCAGAAAGCAGGAACCCAGGCCTCAGGTTTAAGCTCCTGTTATTCAGGGAGAAGTACTAACCATCCCGATGTAAAGCCCCTTTTGGCAGTTACTGCAGGGTGAAGCCAAAGCCTTCCCCAAGCCAATCGAGGCTGCTCTTTTGGTTCCATTTTCCTTAAGAATAATACTTTGGGAGACTTATTGTGTTGATCATGGTGAAAATGAGAAGAAAATCCTTTAGGAGGCTTTTGATTGCCTCAGGTAATAGAGAAATAATTCAAGAATCAAAGAAATCTCTGAGTTTTCTTTTAAACCTAAGAGTGTAGCCCGACCCCCAGGAATGTGGTAATTCATGTCGTTTTTGGGTTGAGACATTAGTAATGGTCGCTAGATCATACATAATCTTAGGGAATCACTTGAGAGAAAAACATGTTTCTCACATGATCTTTCGGCTGTAGCCAGAGCCTTCAATCGAAACCTGTGTATTTTGTTCTTATCCCTTCAACCCCTGATATTTACCAGAAGGTACCCATTAGTTATGCTATAATTGCATGTGAACTGTTTTTTACCCTCCTATACTGATTGTGTCAACATTCTATGTAGTCTTAGAAAACAAAACATTCTTTGAAATGTTAGGGAATGTGAAGGTTGTTTGCATCAGATTTTTGCTGGGAACTTTGGGAAATTGCAATGATTTCATCCTGTGAGTCTTTGCAAGATGCATACATACTGTGCTTAGAGAAAAGGTATACAACCCCTGAAGGAAGAAAACAACTTCAGCAGTCCTGAGAAGAGGCAGCCTCCGTGTGTTTTGTCCTAGAGCAGCCCTCACACAGGGAACCCTGGACCAGCCAGAATTCCTGAAGTAGGAGCTGGCCACCCTCAGGACTGACTCTGGCAAAAATTTCAGGTCCTACTCACCTGCAGCCCATTGTCAAAGACTTGAGGCTGGCAGAGTAAACTGTTTCTCCAGCAACTCTTAACTGGCTTTAGGTAAATGTTTTGCCTGAGGGCAAATCAACTCCTGCCAGACAACAGCTAGGCCTGCAGTAATCTGTGAGTCCTTAGCATAATAAAGCCTCCTTGTTAACTTGCCAACTGTTAACTTCACCTTACCCAAGCCCAGGCTTAGAAGCAGGGATCCTTCCCATGAGTTTTATACAAATAATAATTATTATAACTAGTCACAATAGGAAATCAGAAGCAACACACTGAGGGCTGAAGTTACTCAGCTCCGCTGCAAATGGTTTGATGCTGGGACTGCTGACAGGAGCATGATTCCCAGGCAGCTTGGATTCTGAGAGTAAGAAGGAAACACCTAGGGGTTTGGGATGAAAGCAAACAGCAGGCACAAGAATGTCTCAGCATCCCAGCGAACAGGGAACTGACACTGAGGCTTTTCTTTCCAGAAAGCAAATGTATTCCTGCTGGCACCGTCCACTTCGGTTCCTACCCCAAGGAACTCAGCCCGAACCCCACGTAGTGGTCTTCTCTGTAGGTCTTACTTCTCTCTCTCCCATCCATAGTATCTTACGAAGATGCAGTAAGTGGTCTCATGTTACAAGGTCCTGAGGGATACTGTCACACATACGTGTAGCCAGGTTGCCTTGAAGGGTTTTCTTTTCCTTCTGTTAGGGAGGGGACCCTACCACATTCCCCCCTTTGAAGCTGTGACCCCCTATCTAGGCTCACAAAGCACCATCTTAGATCAGAGGGTTATATTGTTATCACTTCCTTATGGGAGTGAATGTCTTTTGTTCTCTCTCCTTCTGTCAATTCTGACTGAGAATGGTCTAAGGCAGACCATAGAAGCAGGGGGGCTAAGCAGGCTAACAGTAAGCACCCTCTGAAATATAGGGATCCAATTCCCATGAGGCTTTTGAAACCTTCGGGACTTGAAACCCATCCTCCAAATAAGTCTCTGGGGTTCCGCCTGTTTCACGTCTGGACGGGCACAGGAGCATCCTTTTCTATTTGCCCTGAGGTCTCCTCTATGACGTTTTCCTCATCGTTTATCGGGAGGCAGCAGTTGTTCAGGTGAAATTTTCCACAAAGTCTTGTCTCAGAAGCCAGCATGGAATCTGAGGCCAAGCCATTTTGATAGATGGCATTGTACATTTTGGTTCGTTGCCTGACTAGGAAGCCAAGAGCTCTGGCAGGTTCACTGCTTAGAGTTTGTAGAACTGCTTGCAGTCGACTTATGTGGTTTCACATGTACATGGGAGTGTACTGGCCCCAATATCCATCCTCTGTCTAGATGGCAGGGCCACAAGAATGGATTGGTCGCTCGGGAGGCCATTGATTCTCTATCTCATTGTGAATTTGGAAGGCACGCTGCTCTTTGGAGTCTCCCTGTCCCCATACACTTGAACTCCCAAACGTTTTTCTCTGGTAAGTGGGAGCACGAAGAAAGAGGGACACATCTTTCCAGCACATATGACCCTGACCGGACTGAGGGAAGGACAATACAGTCTGCTCTTTCACATACCTAGTACAGTCCACCTGGGACCTGCCATTCGATGGCTGTGTTGACAGTGTCTGAGGTCTCTCAGAGATAAGAGAACTTAGACAAGGAGTGGGGATGTGGCTCAAGGTGACAAGGCTTTCAGGTGGCACTTTGAGATGGCACTGTTTGCCAAGCCCACAGGTGTATCTCCTTCCTAGGGGAGTCTGTGAGCTGGGGAAGACCGTGCCAGGCTCATCAGTCTCTGCATCATCTGAAGGTTAACCCCTGATTCAGAAATCTGGCCCTCCCTCTCCACATTTTCACCCGTCTGCTTCATTTTCACCCTGAGCCCTCCCTGGAGCCTAGTCCGGGTGTTTGTCGGA
The DNA here is from genome assembly GCA_030068075.1 of Paguma larvata. Classification (NCBI taxonomy): domain Eukaryota; kingdom Metazoa; phylum Chordata; class Mammalia; order Carnivora; family Viverridae; genus Paguma; species Paguma larvata. The sequence continues at coordinate 80,818 of JAINVK010001054.1, read as the reverse complement.
CAGTCATAGCCTGTGCTCTCCCCTGGGGATCCTGGTGCATTCGTGGTGAGTGGGGCATATATTGGCCCCCAGGAACCCTCGTTCCTCAGCAGGAAAGGTTTCCCTGTCTGCTTGTTCATGTCTTCCTGTGTGTCCCACAGCTAAGGTTTCTGGCCGAGCAGGCCTATGCTGTTTTGATTTGGCCGTGGCAGATCCTCAGAGTTCCTCGGGGTGCAAGCCCCTTGAAGAGACAGAAATAACTGTCTCCTGGGAAGACACCTCAGGGCAAGGTCAGTTTATTGTCAACCAGCGCAACCTTCAGGGTACGTGAAGGGACGAGGCTACCCTGGTCTCGTACTTCCCTCTGCATTTCTTGCAGACATATTGCACACGGGCCAGCCTCTGGACTCAGGACATCCTTCGTCTAGCTTCTTCCTGGCTTCCTTCGACACATCTCACCGTGCAGATGCCTTTCATGTGAGGGTACCTGGGTGAGAGCGCTTTTTGAATCCTCCAAACGTGGGCTGGGAGGAGTGAACTGCTAAGGAGGCTAACACCAGGTGGTGCCCCAAAGGGTTCCCCCCTATCTGCCAGTCCCCGACTTCTGCCATTGTACTCGGGGCTGTGGTGGACCTGGCCCTGCCAGCCAGAACTGTGAGTGTTCCTACACTTGAGTATGCTGAAGGAGGTCAGCACTGCCCAGGCCGAAGCCATGGTGGCCACACCGAGACCACGCAATGGATTTGCAGGGCCACTGAGTTTGCTGAGGCACTGCCTGACGCACATGCCTGTTCGCTCCTAGGCCCCTGACCCAGAAAGCTCCTTGTGGTGGACACCTGTGCCCAGCCCTCATGCCTGTGGTCCCGCTGGCACCTCGGGGCCACAGATGGAAGGTCAGTGCCAGTCGGAGGAAGCGCAAGTGCTGCCAGTAGCAGAGGCTGGGCTGCCTTGCTTGGGGCCCACCACATCCAACATGCACAGGCTTGTGTCAAAATCTCACCCTGGGCAGGGCTTTGGGGAGTGACAGCTCCATGGATCTGAAGTATAAACGGCGACACAGTTAGACCTAGAGCCATGGCAAGGCAGTGGCCAGGAGGAGGCCCCAAGTTCAATACTTCCAATGGCAATGGGAACCCTCTGGAAAGGGGATGTGTCATTTCATGTCCCCTCAGCCAAGAAAGGAGGCCAGCTCCCCTCCCAGTCGTCTGGCCCAGCCTAAGTGCAAATGTGTCAGCTGGGCCCTCCCATCACCCTCGGCTTCTGAATGCCTGCATGGGGTTCACTCCAACTTGCCGGGCTCCCTGTCACCAAAGCTGTGAAACAGTCCTGACTTTGGGACTAGGATCCCCAGCCGAACACCAAGGATATACTTCTCAGGGACTCTATGCAATGGACCCCGGAGACGACCTCGTGTGCAAAAGAGGCAGAGGGGTGACAATAGATTCCCGGCAGCCAGGGTTCCTCACTAGGAATCAGAAGGATATGACATGCTCAAGGAAGTGACTAGTGCCATCTCTTAGCAAGCTGACCCTCTCAGGCATAAGCAACCCCTTCTTCCCAGGAATAAGGGCTTTGGTGAAGGGAGCCCTTAACAGGCTCCACCTGGGGCCCCCGTCAGCAAGGGGCCTGCATTCTGCCTTCAGAAAGAGAGGGCAAGTCGTGCCTTTGGGTCTGTTCCTTGCCCTTTCCCAGGAGAGGACAGGGGCAACAGTGATTCAGCTCTGGCTCTTTGGGGCTCCCAGCTGAGAGTCAAGTGTTTGAACCCCACCGGCTCTAATCGTGCCTCGAAAGTCCCTTTGGGCACTCTGCAGAGTGCAAATGCATGAGCCATCTCATCTGCAGGTTGAAGGCACCTCTCCCAGCTTGGGGAGAGAGGTCAGCTGGCTCCCCATCCCTGCAAGGACTGGAGCCCACTAAGCACCAAACCCCCAGGGACAGAGGGGCCTGCTCTCCTCTGGGATCCCAGACACTGAGGGCTGTCCATTGGCTCAGGAAATGCCTGGGAAGTCCACAGCAATGCTTGCACCTGGGCTGTGTACTGAAACAGACCCATGGATCCTGGAAGGTCCTCGTTGCCCGAGAGTATATTCTTCTGAGGCTCTTGCTCTGAATGCCTCCCACGTAGAATCTAGTTTCAAAAGAGAGCAAGAACATGCCAAGAGCACCCTGAGGACCAACGTTTTTCATTACAAATGAGAACGGGCTCCAGACAGATTCCTGGTCTACTCCTAGCTCCTGGCAAGCTGACTGTCTGGTGAGGAAGAAACACCTGAGGGCTCTGGTCAAAGGAAACCTCCATTGCCTACACCTGAGAGTGCAGTGCGGCAGGAGGTCTGTATTTGTCGTTCAGAAACAGAGGCAAAAGTGTCCTTCCCATCAGGAAACCGATGCCATTGCCGCAGAGGCCAAAGGTCCATGCTCCCAGTTGCTTCTCAAGTGTATGGAACCTGGACCTGATGCACTAGTTCTTTCAAGAGCCCTCTCGCAGCCTACCAGGGCCTGAGGCATAGTGTGCCTAGGGGAAGCATCTGTGAGATAGAAAGAACGAAGGTGTACCCTTCAGTGCACGTAGCAGGGCTGGCTTGGCAGACTTCCTTTGGGACTGGAGAAAGGGACGAGGAGCTTCCTGCACTGAGTGCATTCCTGCCCTGACCTCCAGTGGATAGACACCAGTGGTTTGGGTGGAACGACTTTTCACACTTCTGTGTTTGGAATCAGGCAGTGTGGAAGGCTTCCTTGCACAGCCAAGGCCCTGGTCACTCATGGAAGCCAAACGCCCATGTGGGAACCATGTGCTTTTCCAGATGAAGTCATCTCAAGCAGCGCGGGGAAGGAGGCCTACTGGGGAACCTCGAATGCCAAACCCCACAAAGTCGTTAGCAGGGAGTGCATCGTTCTTTGGCCATCTCAGAAACCGACTGCACTCGGCTAGCCTAGGGCTGCAGTGGGAGCAGGCCACCAATGCCTGGGCATTCGTTACGGCAGTGAGAGCCCTCCCACATTTCAATGCGACTCAAGGCCTCTATCGAAATCAGCCAGGGGGTCGCAATACATACATCACGGGTCAAAGGCTCTCATTTCAGTGGACGATAGGAGAAAACTGACCCGAAACTGGCAAGCTCTGTTGCTCATCTCCCTGCGCTTGAAGATGCCTCCTCCCGATTCTCTGGCTCGGCCTACCCAGTAACATTTCCCCTGCCACCTTCGCGTGCCCTATGTCTTTTTCTTGTCCAAATATTTCTCAAAGGCAAGGCCCGAGGGCCTTTTTGCCCACCCTCAGCCAGAGTCGGGATGCTTCCGCCAGCCTCCTCAATTATAATGAGGGGACATTGCTCTTCGGTCTGGCCTTGACTTCCCCACACTGGGGACTTCCTTCAAGACAGAGGAAGCGCATGGGACTGGATACACAGAAAGCCAAAATCTTCCTCTCAGATGGGCATGGGAGAATTCTGAGAATCAAGACACAGGCACAATGCCCCGGCAAGCTCGCTCTTTTCTGAATGAACAAACACACACACGTGGGCTGGGTAAATGGGAATGGTCCATCTGCTGGACGAGGGACCAGAAGGAAAGCTGAGAGCCAAACACAAGCCAGCATCACCTGCCCCCAACCCCAGGAGAGCTCTGTGTGACATGCCTCAGGCACTCCTGGCTGCCCTAGCGCAAGGGAGCGGACAGAAGTCAAATGCTGAAACACATAGGGCCTCCATCAGTTGACAGTCTCTTAGGAAATGACAAGACAAAGGCAGGGGCCTCATCTCCACAATCCTACAGACTCAGTTTCCTGGAGCCCCCAAAGCAGACTGCCCTCCATACTGATGTGAGGAACAAAGGCAAGAAGGAAACGGCATAAAAACCACAGCAGTCCCTAGGGTTTCTGAGTCGCTTCCCATGTGAACTCAGGTCAGGATGTCAGAGTTCCCGTGTTCCAGACGCAGAGAGCAGAGAGTCTGGAGCCTGCTTCACATTCCGTGTCTCCTTCTGTCTCTGCCCCTCTCCTGGTGTATATTCTCTCTCTTTCTCTGTCTGTCTCTGACTGTGGCTCTCTGTCTCACTCTCTGTCTCACTCTCTCTCTCTTGTTTCTCTCATACTCTCTCGCTGTCTGTCACTCTGTCTCCCCTCTCTGTGCAAGAAGAAAGCAACATGGAAAGCAAATAAAATTTGCCGGAGACCGGAAGACCGCAGCCCTGCCGCCTATGGCCAGGGGAAAGGCCTAAGTTTCAATGCCCGTTTGCCCAGAGCCTGGCTTCCGCCAGGGGGCAAGGGCATCCCAAGGCCGATCCTGGGTATGAGGCCACGGGAGCTAGAGCTACCAACTACATTATCCTCTTTGGCCCCAGAGCCTGGCTACTTAGCCAGAGGGTGGGTAAGATGCCTCAAAGAGACCAACAGCCAATGAGGCCCAATCGCAGAGGGGCCATGAGGAAAAAACTCCTGTAGGGCCTCAGAAAGCAGGAACCCAGGCCTCAGGTTTAAGCTCCTGTTATTCAGGGAGAAGTACTAACCATCCCGATGTAAAGCCCCTTTTGGCAGTTACTGCAGGGTGAAGCCAAAGCCTTCCCCAAGCCAATCGAGGCTGCTCTTTTGGTTCCATTTTCCTTAAGAATAATACTTTGGGAGACTTATTGTGTTGATCATGGTGAAAATGAGAAGAAAATCCTTTAGGAGGCTTTTGATTGCCTCAGGTAATAGAGAAATAATTCAAGAATCAAAGAAATCTCTGAGTTTTCTTTTAAACCTAAGAGTGTAGCCCGACCCCCAGGAATGTGGTAATTCATGTCGTTTTTGGGTTGAGACATTAGTAATGGTCGCTAGATCATACATAATCTTAGGGAATCACTTGAGAGAAAAACATGTTTCTCACATGATCTTTCGGCTGTAGCCAGAGCCTTCAATCGAAACCTGTGTATTTTGTTCTTATCCCTTCAACCCCTGATATTTACCAGAAGGTACCCATTAGTTATGCTATAATTGCATGTGAACTGTTTTTTACCCTCCTATACTGATTGTGTCAACATTCTATGTAGTCTTAGAAAACAAAACATTCTTTGAAATGTTAGGGAATGTGAAGGTTGTTTGCATCAGATTTTTGCTGGGAACTTTGGGAAATTGCAATGATTTCATCCTGTGAGTCTTTGCAAGATGCATACATACTGTGCTTAGAGAAAAGGTATACAACCCCTGAAGGAAGAAAACAACTTCAGCAGTCCTGAGAAGAGGCAGCCTCCGTGTGTTTTGTCCTAGAGCAGCCCTCACACAGGGAACCCTGGACCAGCCAGAATTCCTGAAGTAGGAGCTGGCCACCCTCAGGACTGACTCTGGCAAAAATTTCAGGTCCTACTCACCTGCAGCCCATTGTCAAATACTTGAGGCTGGCAGAGTAAACTGTTTCTCCAGCAACTCTTAACTGGCTTTAGGTAAATGTTTTGCCTGAGGGCAAATCAACTCCTGCCAGACAACAGCTAGGCCTGCAGTAATCTGTGAGTCCTTAGCATAATAAAGCCTCCTTGTTAACTTGCCAACTGTTAACTTCACCTTACCCAAGCCCAGGCTTAGAAGCAGGGATCCTTCCCATGAGTTTTATACAAATAATAATTATTATAACTAGTCACAATAGGAAATCAGAAGCAACACACTGAGGGCTGAAGTTACTCAGCTCCGCTGCAAATGGTTTGATGCTGGGACTGCTGACAGGAGCATGATTCCCAGGCAGCTTGGATTCTGAGAGTAAGAAGGAAACACCTAGGGGTTTGGGATGAAAGCAAACAGCAGGCACAAGAATGTCTCAGCATCCCAGCGAACAGGGAACTGACACTGAGGCTTTTCTTTCCAGAAAGCAAATGTATTCCTGCTGGCACCGTCCACTTCGGTTCCTACCCCAAGGAACTCAGCCCGAACCCCACGTAGTGGTCTTCTCTGTAGGTCTTACTTCTCTCTCTCCCATCCATAGTATCTTACGAAGATGCAGTAAGTGGTCTCATGTTACAAGGTCCTGAGGGATACTGTCACACATACGTGTAGCCAGGTTGCCTTGAAGGGTTTTCTTTTCCTTCTGTTAGGGAGGGGACCCTACCACATTCCCCCCTTTGAAGCTGTGACCCCCTATCTAGGCTCACAAAGCACCATCTTAGATCAGAGGGTTATATTGTTATCACTTCCTTATGGGAGTGAATGTCTTTTGTTCTCTCTCCTTCTGTCAATTCTGACTGAGAATGGTCTAAGGCAGACCATAGAAGCAGGGGGGCTAAGCAGGCTAACAGTAAGCACCCTCTGAAATATAGGGATCCAATTCCCATGAGGCTTTTGAAACCTTCGGGACTTGAAACCCATCCTCCAAATAAGTCTCTGGGGTTCCGCCTGTTTCACGTCTGGACGGGCACAGGAGCATCCTTTTCTATTTGCCCTGAGGTCTCCTCTATGACGTTTTCCTCATCGTTTATCGGGAGGCAGCAGTTGTTCAGGTGAAATTTTCCACAAAGTCTTGTCTCAGAAGCCAGCATGGAATCTGAGGCCAAGCCATTTTGATAGATGGCATTGTACATTTTGGTTCGTTGCCTGACTAGGAAGCCAAGAGCTCTGGCAGGTTCACTGCTTAGAGTTTGTAGAACTGCTTGCAGTCGACTTATGTGGTTTCACATGTACATGGGAGTGTACTGGCCCCAATATCCATCCTCTGTCTAGATGGCAGGGCCACAAGAATGGATTGGTCGCTCGGGAGGCCATTGATTCTCTATCTCATTGTGAATTTGGAAGGCACGCTGCTCTTTGGAGTCTCCCTGTCCCCATACACTTGAACTCCCAAACGTTTTTCTCTGGTAAGTGGGAGCACGAAGAAAGAGGGACACATCTTTCCAGCACATATGACCCTGACCGGACTGAGGGAAGGACAATACAGTCTGCTCTTTCACATACCTAGTACAGTCCACCTGGGACCTGCCATTCGATGGCTGTGTTGACAGTGTCTGAGGTCTCTCAGAGATAAGAGAACTTAGACAAGGAGTGGGGATGTGGCTCAAGGTGACAAGGCTTTCAGGTGGCACTTTGAGATGGCACTGTTTGCCAAGCCCACAGGTGTATCTCCTTCCTAGGGGAGTCTGTGAGCTGGGGAAGACCGTGCCAGGCTCATCAGTCTCTGCATCATCTGAAGGTTAACCCCTGATTCAGAAATCTGGCCCTCCCTCTCCACATTTTCACCCGTCTGCTTCATTTTCACCCTGAGCCCTCCCTGGAGCCTAGTCCGGGTGTTTGTCGGACAGTCATAGCCTGTGCTCTCCCCTGGGGATCCTGGTGCATTCGTGGTGAGTGGGGCATATATTGGCCCCCAGGAACCCTCGTTCCTCAGCAGGAAAGGTTTCCCTGTCTGCTTGTTCATGTCTTCCTGTGTGTCCCACAGCTAAGGTTTCTGGCCGAGCAGGCCTATGCTGTTTTGATTTGGCCGTGGCAGATCCTCAGAGTTCCTCGGGGTGCAAGCCCCTTGAAGAGACAGAAATAACTGTCTCCTGGGAAGACACCTCAGGGCAAGGTCAGTTTATTGTCAACCAGCGCAACCTTCAGGGTACGTGAAGGGACGAGGCTACCCTGGTCTCGTACTTCCCTCTGCATTTCTTGCAGACATATTGCACACGGGCCAGCCTCTGGACTCAGGACATCCTTCGTCTAGCTTCTTCCTGGCTTCCTTCGACACATCTCACCGTGCAGATGCCTTTCATGTGAGGGTACCTGGGTGAGAGCGCTTTTTGAATCCTCCAAACGTGGGCTGGGAGGAGTGAACTGCTAAGGAGGCTAACACCAGGTGGTGCCCCAAAGGGTTCCCCCCTATCTGCCAGTCCCCGACTTCTGCCATTGTACTCGGGGCTGTGGTGGACCTGGCCCTGCCAGCCAGAACTGTGAGTGTTCCTACACTTGAGTATGCTGAAGGAGGTCAGCACTGCCCAGGCCGAAGCCATGGTGGCCACACCGAGACCACGCAATGGATTTGCAGGGCCACTGAGTTTGCTGAGGCACTGCCTGACGCACATGCCTGTTCGCTCCTAGGCCCCTGACCCAGAAAGCTCCTTGTGGTGGACACCTGTGCCCAGCCCTCATGCCTGTGGTCCCGCTGGCACCTCGGGGCCACAGATGGAAGGTCAGTGCCAGTCGGAGGAAGCGCAAGTGCTGCCAGTAGCAGAGGCTGGGCTGCCTTGCTTGGGGCCCACCACATCCAACATGCACAGGCTTGTGTCAAAATCTCACCCTGGGCAGGGCTTTGGGGAGTGACAGCTCCATGGATCTGAAGTATAAACGGCGACACAGTTAGACCTAGAGCCATGGCAAGGCAGTGGCCAGGAGGAGGCCCCAAGTTCAATACTTCCAATGGCAATGGGAACCCTCTGGAAAGGGGATGTGTCATTTCATGTCCCCTCAGCCAAGAAAGGAGGCCAGCTCCCCTCCCAGTCGTCTGGCCCAGCCTAAGTGCAAATGTGTCAGCTGGGCCCTCCCATCACCCTCGGCTTCTGAATGCCTGCATGGGGTTCACTCCAACTTGCCGGGCTCCCTGTCACCAAAGCTGTGAAACAGTCCTGACTTTGGGACTAGGATCCCCAGCCGAACACCAAGGATATACTTCTCAGGGACTCTATGCAATGGACCCCGGAGACGACCTCGTGTGCAAAAGAGGCAGAGGGGTGACAATAGATTCCCGGCAGCCAGGGTTCCTCACTAGGAATCAGAAGGATATGACATGCTCAAGGAAGTGACTAGTGCCATCTCTTAGCAAGCTGACCCTCTCAGGCATAAGCAACCCCTTCTTCCCAGGAATAAGGGCTTTGGTGAAGGGAGCCCTTAACAGGCTCCACCTGGGGCCCCCGTCAGCAAGGGGCCTGCATTCTGCCTTCAGAAAGAGAGGGCAAGTCGTGCCTTTGGGTCTGTTCCTTGCCCTTTCCCAGGAGAGGACAGGGGCAACAGTGATTCAGCTCTGGCTCTTTGGGGCTCCCAGCTGAGAGTCAAGTGTTTGAACCCCACCGGCTCTAATCGTGCCTCGAAAGTCCCTTTGGGCACTCTGCAGAGTGCAAATGCATGAGCCATCTCATCTGCAGGTTGAAGGCACCTCTCCCAGCTTGGGGAGAGAGGTCAGCTGGCTCCCCATCCCTGCAAGGACTGGAGCCCACTAAGCACCAAACCCCCAGGGACAGAGGGGCCTGCTCTCCTCTGGGATCCCAGACACTGAGGGCTGTCCATTGGCTCAGGAAATGCCTGGGAAGTCCACAGCAATGCTTGCACCTGGGCTGTGTACTGAAACAGACCCATGGATCCTGGAAGGTCCTCGTTGCCCGAGAGTATATTCTTCTGAGGCTCTTGCTCTGAATGCCTCCCACGTAGAATCTAGTTTCAAAAGAGAGCAAGAACATGCCAAGAGCACCCTGAGGACCAACGTTTTTCATTACAAATGAGAACGGGCTCCAGACAGATTCCTGGTCTACTCCTAGCTCCTGGCAAGCTGACTGTCTGGTGAGGAAGAAACACCTGAGGGCTCTGGTCAAAGGAAACCTCCATTGCCTACACCTGAGAGTGCAGTGCGGCAGGAGGTCTGTATTTGTCGTTCAGAAACAGAGGCAAAAGTGTCCTTCCCATCAGGAAACCGATGCCATTGCCGCAGAGGCCAAAGGTCCATGCTCCCAGTTGCTTCTCAAGTGTATGGAACCTGGACCTGATGCACTAGTTCTTTCAAGAGCCCTCTCGCAGCCTACCAGGGCCTGAGGCATAGTGTGCCTAGGGGAAGCATCTGTGAGATAGAAAGAACGAAGGTGTACCCTTCAGTGCACGTAGCAGGGCTGGCTTGGCAGACTTCCTTTGGGACTGGAGAAAGGGACGAGGAGCTTCCTGCACTGAGTGCATTCCTGCCCTGACCTCCAGTGGATAGACACCAGTGGTTTGGGTGGAACGACTTTTCACACTTCTGTGTTTGGAATCAGGCAGTGTGGAAGGCTTCCTTGCACAGCCAAGGCCCTGGTCACTCATGGAAGCCAAACGCCCATGTGGGAACCATGTGCTTTTCCAGATGAAGTCATCTCAAGCAGCGCGGGGAAGGAGGCCTACTGGGGAACCTCGAATGCCAAACCCCACAAAGTCGTTAGCAGGGAGTGCATCGTTCTTTGGCCATCTCAGAAACCGACTGCACTCGGCTAGCCTAGGGCTGCAGTGGGAGCAGGCCACCAATGCCTGGGCATTCGTTACGGCAGTGAGAGCCCTCCCACATTTCAATGCGACTCAAGGCCTCTATCGAAATCAGCCAGGGGGTCGCAATACATACATCACGGGGCAAAGGCTCTCATTTCAGTGGACGATAGGAGAAAACTGACCCGAAACTGGCAAGCTCTGTTGCTCATCTCCCTGCGCTTGAAGATGCCTCCTCCCGATTCTCTGGCTCGGCCTACCCAGTAACATTTCCCCTGCCACCTTCGCGTGCCCTATGTCTTTTTCTTGTCCAAATATTTCTCAAAGGCAAGGCCCGAGGGCCTTTTTGCCCACCCTCAGCCAGAGTCGGGATGCTTCCGCCAGCCTCCTCAATTATAATGAGGGGACATTGCTCTTCGGTCTGGCCTTGACTTCCCCACACTGGGGACTTCCTTCAAGACAGAGGAAGCGCATGGGACTGGATACACAGAAAGCCAAAATCTTCCTCTCAGATGGGCATGGGAGAATTCTGAGAATCAAGACACAGGCACAATGCCCCGGCAAGCTCGCTCTTTTCTGAATGAACAAACACACACACGTGGGCTGGGTAAATGGGAATGGTCCATCTGCTGGACGAGGGACCAGAAGGAAAGCTGAGAGCCAAACACAAGCCAGCATCACCTGCCCCCAACCCCAGGAGAGCTCTGTGTGACATGCCTCAGGCACTCCTGGCTGCCCTAGCGCAAGGGAGCGGACAGAAGTCAAATGCTGAAACACATAGGGCCTCCATCAGTTGACAGTCTCTTAGGAAATGACAAGACAAAGGCAGGGGCCTCATCTCCACAATCCTACAGACTCAGTTTCCTGGAGCCCCCAAAGCAGACTGCCCTCCATACTGATGTGAGGAACAAAGGCAAGAAGGAAACGGCATAAAAACCACAGCAGTCCCTAGGGTTTCTGAGTCGCTTCCCATGTGAACTCAGGTCAGGATGTCAGAGTTCCCGTGTTCCAGACGCAGAGAGCAGAGAGTCTGGAGCCTGCTTCACATTCCGTGTCTCCTTCTGTCTCTGCCCCTCTCCTGGTGTATATTCTCTCTCTTTCTCTGTCTGTCTCTGACTGTGGCTCTCTGTCTCACTCTCTGTCTCACTCTCTCTCTCTTGTTTCTCTCATACTCTCTCGCTGTCTGTCACTCTGTCTCCCCTCTCTGTGCAAGAAGAAAGCAACATGGAAAGCAAATAAAATTTGCCGGAGACCGGAAGACCGCAGCCCTGCCGCCTATGGCCAGGGGAAAGGCCTAAGTTTCAATGCCCGTTTGCCCAGAGCCTGGCTTCCGCCAGGGGGCAAGGGCATCCCAAGGCCGATCCTGGGTATGAGGCCACGGGAGCTAGAGCTACCAACTACATTATCCTCTTTGGCCCCAGAGCCTGGCTACTTAGCCAGAGGGTGGGTAAGATGCCTCAAAGAGACCAACAGCCAATGAGGCCCAATCGCAGAGGGGCCATGAGGAAAAAACTCCTGTAGGGCCTCAGAAAGCAGGAACCCAGGCCTCAGGTTTAAGCTCCTGTTATTCAGGGAGAAGTACTAACCATCCCGATGTAAAGCCCCTTTTGGCAGTTACTGCAGGGTGAAGCCAAAGCCTTCCCCAAGCCAATCGAGGCTGCTCTTTTGGTTCCATTTTCCTTAAGAATAATACTTTGGGAGACTTATTGTGTTGATCATGGTGAAAATGAGAAGAAAATCCTTTAGGAGGCTTTTGATTGCCTCAGGTAATAGAGAAATAATTCAAGAATCAAAGAAATCTCTGAGTTTTCTTTTAAACCTAAGAGTGTAGCCCGACCCCCAGGAATGTGGTAATTCATGTCGTTTTTGGGTTGAGACATTAGTAATGGTCGCTAGATCATACATAATCTTAGGGAATCACTTGAGAGAAAAACATGTTTCTCACATGATCTTTCGGCTGTAGCCAGAGCCTTCAATCGAAACCTGTGTATTTTGTTCTTATCCCTTCAACCCCTGATATTTACCAGAAGGTACCCATTAGTTATGCTATAATTGCATGTGAACTGTTTTTTACCCTCCTATACTGATTGTGTCAACATTCTATGTAGTCTTAGAAAACAAAACATTCTTTGAAATGTTAGGGAATGTGAAGGTTGTTTGCATCAGATTTTTGCTGGGAACTTTGGGAAATTGCAATGATTTCATCCTGTGAGTCTTTGCAAGATGCATACATACTGTGCTTAGAGAAAAGGTATACAACCCCTGAAGGAAGAAAACAACTTCAGCAGTCCTGAGAAGAGGCAGCCTCCGTGTGTTTTGTCCTAGAGCAGCCCTCACACAGGGAACCCTGGACCAGCCAGAATTCCTGAAGTAGGAGCTGGCCACCCTCAGGACTGACTCTGGCAAAAATTTCAGGTCCTACTCACCTGCAGCCCATTGTCAAAGACTTGAGGCTGGCAGAGTAAACTGTTTCTCCAGCAACTCTTAACTGGCTTTAGGTAAATGTTTTGCCTGAGGGCAAATCAACTCCTGCCAGACAACAGCTAGGCCTGCAGTAATCTGTGAGTCCTTAGCATAATAAAGCCTCCTTGTTAACTTGCCAACTGTTAACTTCACCTTACCCAAGCCCAGGCTTAGAAGCAGGGATCCTTCCCATGAGTTTTATACAAATAATAATTATTATAACTAGTCACAATAGGAAATCAGAAGCAACACACTGAGGGCTGAAGTTACTCAGCTCCGCTGCAAATGGTTTGATGCTGGGACTGCTGACAGGAGCATGATTCCCAGGCAGCTTGGATTCTGAGAGTAAGAAGGAAACACCTAGGGGTTTGGGATGAAAGCAAACAGCAGGCACAAGAATGTCTCAGCATCCCAGCGAACAGGGAACTGACACTGAGGCTTTTCTTTCCAGAAAGCAAATGTATTCCTGCTGGCACCGTCCACTTCGGTTCCTACCCCAAGGAACTCAGCCCGAACCCCACGTAGTGGTCTTCTCTGTAGGTCTTACTTCTCTCTCTCCCATCCATAGTATCTTACGAAGATGCAGTAAGTGGTCTCATGTTACAAGGTCCTGAGGGATACTGTCACACATACGTGTAGCCAGGTTGCCTTGAAGGGTTTTCTTTTCCTTCTGTTAGGGAGGGGACCCTACCACATTCCCCCCTTTGAAGCTGTGACCCCCTATCTAGGCTCACAAAGCACCATCTTAGATCAGAGGGTTATATTGTTATCACTTCCTTATGGGAGTGAATGTCTTTTGTTCTCTCTCCTTCTGTCAATTCTGACTGAGAATGGTCTAAGGCAGACCATAGAAGCAGGGGGGCTAAGCAGGCTAACAGTAAGCACCCTCTGAAATATAGGGATCCAATTCCCATGAGGCTTTTGAAACCTTCGGGACTTGAAACCCATCCTCCAAATAAGTCTCTGGGGTTCCGCCTGTTTCACGTCTGGACGGGCACAGGAGCATCCTTTTCTATTTGCACTGAGGTCTCCTCTATGACGTTTTCCTCATCGTTTATCGGGAGGCAGCAGTTGTTCAGGTGAAATTTTCCACAAAGTCTTGTCTCAGAAGCCAGCATGGAATCTGAGGCCAAGCCATTTTGATAGATGGCATTGTACATTTTGGTTCGTTGCCTGACTAGGAAGCCAAGAGCTCTGGCAGGTTCACTGCTTAGAGTTTGTAGAACTGCTTGCAGTCGACTTATGTGGTTTCACATGTACATGGGAGTGTACTGGCCCCAATATCCATCCTCTGTCTAGATGGCAGGGCCACAAGAATGGATTGGTCGCTCGGGAGGCCATTGATTCTCTATCTCATTGTGAATTTGGAAGGCACGCTGCTCTTTGGAGTCTCCCTGTCCCCATACACTTGAACTCCCAAACGTTTTTCTCTGGTAAGTGGGAGCACGAAGAAAGAGGGACACATCTTTCCAGCACATATGACCCTGACCGGACTGAGGGAAGGACAATACAGTCTGCTCTTTCACATACCTAGTACAGTCCACCTGGGACCTGCCATTCGATGGCTGTGTTGACAGTGTCTGAGGTCTCTCAGAGATAAGAGAACTTAGACAAGGAGTGGGGATGTGGCTCAAGGTGACAAGGCTTTCAGGTGGCACTTTGAGATGGCACTGTTTGCCAAGCCCACAGGTGTATCTCCTTCCTAGGGGAGTCTGTGAGCTGGGGAAGACCGTGCCAGGCTCATCAGTCTCTGCATCATCTGAAGGTTAACCCCTGATTCAGAAATCTGGCCCTCCCTCTCCACATTTTCACCCGTCTGCTTCATTTTCACCCTGAGCCCTCCCTGGAGCCTAGTCCGGGTGTTTGTCGGACAGTCATAGCCTGTGCTCTCCCCTGGGGATCCTGGTGCATTCGTGGTGAGTGGGGCATATATTGGCCCCCAGGAACCCTCGTTCCTCAGCAGGAAAGGTTTCCCTGTCTGCTTGTTCATGTCTTCCTGTGTGTCCCACAGCTAAGGTTTCTGGCCGAGCAGGCCTATGCTGTTTTGATTTGGCCGTGGCAGATCCTCAGAGTTCCTCGGGGTGCAAGCCCCTTGAAGAGACAGAAATAACTGTCTCCTGGGAAGACACCTCAGGGCAAGGTCAGTTTATTGTCAACCAGCGCAACCTTCAGGGTACGTGAAGGGACGAGGCTACCCTGGTCTCGTACTTCCCTCTGCATTTCTTGCAGACATATTGCACACGGGCCAGCCTCTGGACTCAGGACATCCTTCGTCTAGCTTCTTCCTGGCTTCCTTCGACACATCTCACCGTGCAGATGCCTTTCATGTGAGGGTACCTGGGTGAGAGCGCTTTTTGAATCCTCCAAACGTGGGCTGGGAGGAGTGAACTGCTAAGGAGGCTAACACCAGGTGGTGCCCCAAAGGGTTCCCCCCTATCTGCCAGTCCCCGACTTCTGCCATTGTACTCGGGGCTGTGGTGGACCTGGCCCTGCCAGCCAGAACTGTGAGTGTTCCTACACTTGAGTATGCTGAAGGAGGTCAGCACTGCCCAGGCCGAAGCCATGGTGGCCACACCGAGACCACGCAATGGATTTGCAGGGCCACTGAGTTTGCTGAGGCACTGCCTGACGCACATGCCTGTTCGCTCCTAGGCCCCTGACCCAGAAAGCTCCTTGTGGTGGACACCTGTGCCCAGCCCTCATGCCTGTGGTCCCGCTGGCACCTCGGGGCCACAGATGGAAGGTCAGTGCCAGTCGGAGGAAGCGCAAGTGCTGCCAGTAGCAGAGGCTGGGCTGCCTTGCTTGGGGCCCACCACATCCAACATGCACAGGCTTGTGTCAAAATCTCACCCTGGGCAGGGCTTTGGGGAGTGACAGCTCCATGGATCTGAAGTATAAACGGCGACACAGTTAGACCTAGAGCCATGGCAAGGCAGTGGCCAGGAGGAGGCCCCAAGTTCAATACTTCCAATGGCAATGGGAACCCTCTGGAAAGGGGATGTGTCATTTCATGTCCCCTCAGCCAAGAAAGGAGGCCAGCTCCCCTCCCAGTCGTCTGGCCCAGCCTAAGTGCAAATGTGTCAGCTGGGCCCTCCCATCACCCTCGGCTTCTGAATGCCTGCATGGGGTTCACTCCAACTTGCCGGGCTCCCTGTCACCAAAGCTGTGAAACAGTCCTGACTTTGGGACTAGGATCCCCAGCCGAACACCAAGGATATACTTCTCAGGGACTCTATGCAATGGACCCCGGAGACGACCTCGTGTGCAAAAGAGGCAGAGGGGTGACAATAGATTCCCGGCAGCCAGGGTTCCTCACTAGGAATCAGAAGGATATGACATGCTCAAGGAAGTGACTAGTGCCATCTCTTAGCAAGCTGACCCTCTCAGGCATAAGCAACCCCTTCTTCCCAGGAATAAGGGCTTTGGTGAAGGGAGCCCTTAACAGGCTCCACCTGGGGCCCCCGTCAGCAAGGGGCCTGCATTCTGCCTTCAGAAAGAGAGGGCAAGTCGTGCCTTTGGGTCTGTTCCTTGCCCTTTCCCAGGAGAGGACAGGGGCAACAGTGATTCAGCTCTGGCTCTTTGGGGCTCCCAGCTGAGAGTCAAGTGTTTGAACCCCACCGGCTCTAATCGTGCCTCGAAAGTCCCTTTGGGCACTCTGCAGAGTGCAAATGCATGAGCCATCTCATCTGCAGGTTGAAGGCACCTCTCCCAGCTTGGGGAGAGAGGTCAGCTGGCTCCCCATCCCTGCAAGGACTGGAGCCCACTAAGCACCAAACCCCCAGGGACAGAGGGGCCTGCTCTCCTCTGGGATCCCAGACACTGAGGGCTGTCCATTGGCTCAGGAAATGCCTGGGAAGTCCACAGCAATGCTTGCACCTGGGCTGTGTACTGAAACAGACCCATGGATCCTGGAAGGTCCTCGTTGCCCGAGAGTATATTCTTCTGAGGCTCTTGCTCTGAATGCCTCCCACGTAGAATCTAGTTTCAAAAGAGAGCAAGAACATGCCAAGAGCACCCTGAGGACCAACGTTTTTCATTACAAATGAGAACGGGCTCCAGACAGATTCCTGGTCTACTCCTAGCTCCTGGCAAGCTGACTGTCTGGTGAGGAAGAAACACCTGAGGGCTCTGGTCAAAGGAAACCTCCATTGCCTACACCTGAGAGTGCAGTGCGGCAGGAGGTCTGTATTTGTCGTTCAGAAACAGAGGCAAAAGTGTCCTTCCCATCAGGAAACCGATGCCATTGCCGCAGAGGCCAAAGGTCCATGCTCCCAGTTGCTTCTCAAGTGTATGGAACCTGGACCTGATGCACTAGTTCTTTCAAGAGCCCTCTCGCAGCCTACCAGGGCCTGAGGCATAGTGTGCCTAGGGGAAGCATCTGTGAGATAGAAAGAACGAAGGTGTACCCTTCAGTGCACGTAGCAGGGCTGGCTTGGCAGACTTCCTTTGGGACTGGAGAAAGGGACGAGGAGCTTCCTGCACTGAGTGCATTCCTGCCCTGACCTCCAGTGGATAGACACCAGTGGTTTGGGTGGAACGACTTTTCACACTTCTGTGTTTGGAATCAGGCAGTGTGGAAGGCTTCCTTGCACAGCCAAGGCCCTGGTCACTCATGGAAGCCAAACGCCCATGTGGGAACCATGTGCTTTTCCAGATGAAGTCATCTCAAGCAGCGCGGGGAAGGAGGCCTACTGGGGAACCTCGAATGCCAAACCCCACAAAGTCGTTAGCAGGGAGTGCATCGTTCTTTGGCCATCTCAGAAACCGACTGCACTCGGCTAGCCTAGGGCTGCAGTGGGAGCAGGCCACCAATGCCTGGGCATTCGTTACGGCAGTGAGAGCCCTCCCACATTTCAATGCGACTCAAGGCCTCTATCGAAATCAGCCAGGGGGTCGCAATACATACATCACGGGGCAAAGGCTCTCATTTCAGTGGACGATAGGAGAAAACTGACCCGAAACTGGCAAGCTCTGTTGCTCATCTCCCTGCGCTTGAAGATGCCTCCTCCCGATTCTCTGGCTCGGCCTACCCAGTAACATTTCCCCTGCCACCTTCGCGTGCCCTATGTCTTTTTCTTGTCCAAATATTTCTCAAAGGCAAGGCCCGAGGGCCTTTTTGCCCACCCTCAGCCAGAGTCGGGATGCTTCCGCCAGCCTCCTCAATTATAATGAGGGGACATTGCTCTTCGGTCTGGCCTTGACTTCCCCACACTGGGGACTTCCTTCAAGACAGAGGAAGCGCATGGGACTGGATACACAGAAAGCCAAAATCTTCCTCTCAGATGGGCATGGGAGAATTCTGAGAATCAAGACACAGGCACAATGCCCCGGCAAGCTCGCTCTTTTCTGAATGAACAAACACACACACGTGGGCTGGGTAAATGGGAATGGTCCATCTGCTGGACGAGGGACCAGAAGGAAAGCTGAGAGCCAAACACAAGCCAGCATCACCTGCCCCCAACCCCAGGAGAGCTCTGTGTGACATGCCTCAGGCACTCCTGGCTGCCCTAGCGCAAGGGAGCGGACAGAAGTCAAATGCTGAAACACATAGGGCCTCCATCAGTTGACAGTCTCTTAGGAAATGACAAGACAAAGGCAGGGGCCTCATCTCCACAATCCTACAGACTCAGTTTCCTGGAGCCCCCAAAGCAGACTGCCCTCCATACTGATGTGAGGAACAAAGGCAAGAAGGAAACGGCATAAAAACCACAGCAGTCCCTAGGGTTTCTGAGTCGCTTCCCATGTGAACTCAGGTCAGGATGTCAGAGTTCCCGTGTTCCAGACGCAGAGAGCAGAGAGTCTGGAGCCTGCTTCACATTCCGTGTCTCCTTCTGTCTCTGCCCCTCTCCTGGTGTATATTCTCTCTCTTTCTCTGTCTGTCTCTGACTGTGGCTCTCTGTCTCACTCTCTGTCTCACTCTCTCTCTCTTGTTTCTCTCATACTCTCTCGCTGTCTGTCACTCTGTCTCCCCTCTCTGTGCAAGAAGAAAGCAACATGGAAAGCAAATAAAATTTGCCGGAGACCGGAAGACCGCAGCCCTGCCGCCTATGGCCAGGGGAAAGGCCTAAGTTTCAATGCCCGTTTGCCCAGAGCCTGGCTTCCGCCAGGGGGCAAGGGCATCCCAAGGCCGATCCTGGGTATGAGGCCACGGGAGCTAGAGCTACCAACTACATTATCCTCTTTGGCCCCAGAGCCTGGCTACTTAGCCAGAGGGTGGGTAAGATGCCTCAAAGAGACCAACAGCCAATGAGGCCCAATCGCAGAGGGGCCATGAGGAAAAAACTCCTGTAGGGCCTCAGAAAGCAGGAACCCAGGCCTCAGGTTTAAGCTCCTGTTATTCAGGGAGAAGTACTAACCATCCCGATGTAAAGCCCCTTTTGGCAGTTACTGCAGGGTGAAGCCAAAGCCTTCCCCAAGCCAATCGAGGCTGCTCTTTTGGTTCCATTTTCCTTAAGAATAATACTTTGGGAGACTTATTGTGTTGATCATGGTGAAAATGAGAAGAAAATCCTTTAGGAGGCTTTTGATTGCCTCAGGTAATAGAGAAATAATTCAAGAATCAAAGAAATCTCTGAGTTTTCTTTTAAACCTAAGAGTGTAGCCCGACCCCCAGGAATGTGGTAATTCATGTCGTTTTTGGGTTGAGACATTAGTAATGGTCGCTAGATCATACATAATCTTAGGGAATCACTTGAGAGAAAAACATGTTTCTCACATGATCTTTCGGCTGTAGCCAGAGCCTTCAATCGAAACCTGTGTATTTTGTTCTTATCCCTTCAACCCCTGATATTTACCAGAAGGTACCCATTAGTTATGCTATAATTGCATGTGAACTGTTTTTTACCCTCCTATACTGATTGTGTCAACATTCTATGTAGTCTTAGAAAACAAAACATTCTTTGAAATGTTAGGGAATGTGAAGGTTGTTTGCATCAGATTTTTGCTGGGAACTTTGGGAAATTGCAATGATTTCATCCTGTGAGTCTTTGCAAGATGCATACATACTGTGCTTAGAGAAAAGGTATACAACCCCTGAAGGAAGAAAACAACTTCAGCAGTCCTGAGAAGAGGCAGCCTCCGTGTGTTTTGTCCTAGAGCAGCCCTCACACAGGGAACCCTGGACCAGCCAGAATTCCTGAAGTAGGAGCTGGCCACCCTCAGGACTGACTCTGGCAAAAATTTCAGGTCCTACTCACCTGCAGCCCATTGTCAAAGACTTGAGGCTGGCAGAGTAAACTGTTTCTCCAGCAACTCTTAACTGGCTTTAGGTAAATGTTTTGCCTGAGGGCAAATCAACTCCTGCCAGACAACAGCTAGGCCTGCAGTAATCTGTGAGTCCTTAGCATAATAAAGCCTCCTTGTTAACTTGCCAACTGTTAACTTCACCTTACCCAAGCCCAGGCTTAGAAGCAGGGATCCTTCCCATGAGTTTTATACAAATAATAATTATTATAACTAGTCACAATAGGAAATCAGAAGCAACACACTGAGGGCTGAAGTTACTCAGCTCCGCTGCAAATGGTTTGATGCTGGGACTGCTGACAGGAGCATGATTCCCAGGCAGCTTGGATTCTGAGAGTAAGAAGGAAACACCTAGGGGTTTGGGATGAAAGCAAACAGCAGGCACAAGAATGTCTCAGCATCCCAGCGAACAGGGAACTGACACTGAGGCTTTTCTTTCCAGAAAGCAAATGTATTCCTGCTGGCACCGTCCACTTCGGTTCCTACCCCAAGGAACTCAGCCCGAACCCCACGTAGTGGTCTTCTCTGTAGGTCTTACTTCTCTCTCTCCCATCCATAGTATCTTACGAAGATGCAGTAAGTGGTCTCATGTTACAAGGTCCTGAGGGATACTGTCACACATACGTGTAGCCAGGTTGCCTTGAAGGGTTTTCTTTTCCTTCTGTTAGGGAGGGGACCCTACCACATTCCCCCCTTTGAAGCTGTGACCCCCTATCTAGGCTCACAAAGCACCATCTTAGATCAGAGGGTTATATTGTTATCACTTCCTTATGGGAGTGAATGTCTTTTGTTCTCTCTCCTTCTGTCAATTCTGACTGAGAATGGTCTAAGGCAGACCATAGAAGCAGGGGGGCTAAGCAGGCTAACAGTAAGCACCCTCTGAAATATAGGGATCCAATTCCCATGAGGCTTTTGAAACCTTCGGGACTTGAAACCCATCCTCCAAATAAGTCTCTGGGGTTCCGCCTGTTTCACGTCTGGACGGGCACAGGAGCATCCTTTTCTATTTGAACTGAGGTCTCCTCTATGACGTTTTCCTCATCGTTTATCGGGAGGCAGCAGTTGTTCAGGTGAAATTTTCCACAAAGTCTTGTCTCAGAAGCCAGCATGGAATCTGAGGCCAAGCCATTTTGATAGATGGCATTGTACATTTTGGTTCGTTGCCTGACTAGGAAGCCAAGAGCTCTGGCAGGTTCACTGCTTAGAGTTTGTAGAACTGCTTGCAGTCGACTTATGTGGTTTCACATGTACATGGGAGTGTACTGGCCCCAATATCCATCCTCTGTCTAGATGGCAGGGCCACAAGAATGGATTGGTCGCTCGGGAGGCCATTGATTCTCTATCTCATTGTGAATTTGGAAGGCACGCTGCTCTTTGGAGTCTCCCTGTCCCCATACACTTGAACTCCCAAACGTTTTTCTCTGGTAAGTGGGAGCACGAAGAAAGAGGGACACATCTTTCCAGCACATATGACCCTGACCGGACTGAGGGAAGGACAATACAGTCTGCTCTTTCACATACCTAGTACAGTCCACCTGGGACCTGCCATTCGATGGCTGTGTTGACAGTGTCTGAGGTCTCTCAGAGATAAGAGAACTTAGACAAGGAGTGGGGATGTGGCTCAAGGTGACAAGGCTTTCAGGTGGCACTTTGAGATGGCACTGTTTGCCAAGCCCACAGGTGTATCTCCTTCCTAGGGGAGTCTGTGAGCTGGGGAAGACCGTGCCAGGCTCATCAGTCTCTGCATCATCTGAAGGTTAACCCCTGATTCAGAAATCTGGCCCTCCCTCTCCACATTTTCACCCGTCTGCTTCATTTTCACCCTGAGCCCTCCCTGGAGCCTAGTCCGGGTGTTTGTCGGACAGTCATAGCCTGTGCTCTCCCCTGGGGATCCTGGTGCATTCGTGGTGAGTGGGGCATATATTGGCCCCCAGGAACCCTCGTTCCTCAGCAGGAAAGGTTTCCCTGTCTGCTTGTTCATGTCTTCCTGTGTGTCCCACAGCTAAGGTTTCTGGCCGAGCAGGCCTATGCTGTTTTGATTTGGCCGTGGCAGATCCTCAGAGTTCCTCGGGGTGCAAGCCCCTTGAAGAGACAGAAATAACTGTCTCCTGGGAAGACACCTCAGGGCAAGGTCAGTTTATTGTCAACCAGCGCAACCTTCAGGGTACGTGAAGGGACGAGGCTACCCTGGTCTCGTACTTCCCTCTGCATTTCTTGCAGACATATTGCACACGGGCCAGCCTCTGGACTCAGGACATCCTTCGTCTAGCTTCTTCCTGGCTTCCTTCGACACATCTCACCGTGCAGATGCCTTTCATGTGAGGGTACCTGGGTGAGAGCGCTTTTTGAATCCTCCAAACGTGGGCTGGGAGGAGTGAACTGCTAAGGAGGCTAACACCAGGTGGTGCCCCAAAGGGTTCCCCCCTATCTGCCAGTCCCCGACTTCTGCCATTGTACTCGGGGCTGTGGTGGACCTGGCCCTGCCAGCCAGAACTGTGAGTGTTCCTACACTTGAGTATGCTGAAGGAGGTCAGCACTGCCCAGGCCGAAGCCATGGTGGCCACACCGAGACCACGCAATGGATTTGCAGGGCCACTGAGTTTGCTGAGGCACTGCCTGACGCACATGCCTGTTCGCTCCTAGGCCCCTGACCCAGAAAGCTCCTTGTGGTGGACACCTGTGCCCAGCCCTCATGCCTGTGGTCCCGCTGGCACCTCGGGGCCACAGATGGAAGGTCAGTGCCAGTCGGAGGAAGCGCAAGTGCTGCCAGTAGCAGAGGCTGGGCTGCCTTGCTTGGGGCCCACCACATCCAACATGCACAGGCTTGTGTCAAAATCTCACCCTGGGCAGGGCTTTGGGGAGTGACAGCTCCATGGATCTGAAGTATAAACGGCGACACAGTTAGACCTAGAGCCATGGCAAGGCAGTGGCCAGGAGGAGGCCCCAAGTTCAATACTTCCAATGGCAATGGGAACCCTCTGGAAAGGGGATGTGTCATTTCATGTCCCCTCAGCCAAGAAAGGAGGCCAGCTCCCCTCCCAGTCGTCTGGCCCAGCCTAAGTGCAAATGTGTCAGCTGGGCCCTCCCATCACCCTCGGCTTCTGAATGCCTGCATGGGGTTCACTCCAACTTGCCGGGCTCCCTGTCACCAAAGCTGTGAAACAGTCCTGACTTTGGGACTAGGATCCCCAGCCGAACACCAAGGATATACTTCTCAGGGACTCTATGCAATGGACCCCGGAGACGACCTCGTGTGCAAAAGAGGCAGAGGGGTGACAATAGATTCCCGGCAGCCAGGGTTCCTCACTAGGAATCAGAAGGATATGACATGCTCAAGGAAGTGACTAGTGCCATCTCTTAGCAAGCTGACCCTCTCAGGCATAAGCAACCCCTTCTTCCCAGGAATAAGGGCTTTGGTGAAGGGAGCCCTTAACAGGCTCCACCTGGGGCCCCCGTCAGCAAGGGGCCTGCATTCTGCCTTCAGAAAGAGAGGGCAAGTCGTGCCTTTGGGTCTGTTCCTTGCCCTTTCCCAGGAGAGGACAGGGGCAACAGTGATTCAGCTCTGGCTCTTTGGGGCTCCCAGCTGAGAGTCAAGTGTTTGAACCCCACCGGCTCTAATCGTGCCTCGAAAGTCCCTTTGGGCACTCTGCAGAGTGCAAATGCATGAGCCATCTCATCTGCAGGTTGAAGGCACCTCTCCCAGCTTGGGGAGAGAGGTCAGCTGGCTCCCCATCCCTGCAAGGACTGGAGCCCACTAAGCACCAAACCCCCAGGGACAGAGGGGCCTGCTCTCCTCTGGGATCCCAGACACTGAGGGCTGTCCATTGGCTCAGGAAATGCCTGGGAAGTCCACAGCAATGCTTGCACCTGGGCTGTGTACTGAAACAGACCCATGGATCCTGGAAGGTCCTCGTTGCCCGAGAGTATATTCTTCTGAGGCTCTTGCTCTGAATGCCTCCCACGTAGAATCTAGTTTCAAAAGAGAGCAAGAACATGCCAAGAGCACCCTGAGGACCAACGTTTTTCATTACAAATGAGAACGGGCTCCAGACAGATTCCTGGTCTACTCCTAGCTCCTGGCAAGCTGACTGTCTGGTGAGGAAGAAACACCTGAGGGCTCTGGTCAAAGGAAGCCTCCATTGCCTACACCTGAGAGTGCAGTGCGGCAGGAGGTCTGTATTTGTCGTTCAGAAACAGAGGCAAAAGTGTCCTTCCCATCAGGAAACCGATGCCATTGCCGCAGAGGCCAAAGGTCCATGCTCCCAGTTGCTTCTCAAGTGTATGGAACCTGGACCTGATGCACTAGTTCTTTCAAGAGCCCTCTCGCAGCCTACCAGGGCCTGAGGCATAGTGTGCCTAGGGGAAGCATCTGTGAGATAGAAAGAACGAAGGTGTACCCTTCAGTGCACGTAGCAGGGCTGGCTTGGCAGACTTCCTTTGGGACTGGAGAAAGGGACGAGGAGCTTCCTGCACTGAGTGCATTCCTGCCCTGACCTCCAGTGGATAGACACCAGTGGTTTGGGTGGAACGACTTTTCACACTTCTGTGTTTGGAATCAGGCACTGTGGAAGGCTTCCTTGCACAGCCAAGGCCCTGGTCACTCATGGAAGCCAAACGCCCATGTGGGAACCATGTGCTTTTCCAGATGAAGTCATCTCAAGCAGCGCGGGGAAGGAGGCCTACTGGGGAACCTCGAATGCCAAACCCCACAAAGTCGTTAGCAGGGAGTGCATCGTTCTTTGGCCATCTCAGAAACCGACTGCACTCGGCTAGCCTAGGGCTGCAGTGGGAGCAGGCCACCAATGCCTGGGCATTCGTTACGGCAGTGAGAGCCCTCCCACATTTCAATGCGACTCAAGGCCTCTATCGAAATCAGCCAGGGGGTCGCAATACATACATCACGGGGCAAAGGCTCTCATTTCAGTGGACGATAGGAGAAAACTGACCCGAAACTGGCAAGCTCTGTTGCTCATCTCCCTGCGCTTGAAGATGCCTCCTCCCGATTCTCTGGCTCGGCCTACCCAGTAACATTTCCCCTGCCACCTTCGCGTGCCCTATGTCTTTTTCTTGTCCAAATATTTCTCAAAGGCAAGGCCCGAGGGCCTTTTTGCCCACCCTCAGCCAGAGTCGGGATGCTTCCGCCAGCCTCCTCAATTATAATGAGGGGACATTGCTCTTCGGTCTGGCCTTGACTTCCCCACACTGGGGACTTCCTTCAAGACAGAGGAAGCGCATGGGACTGGATACACAGAAAGCCAAAATCTTCCTCTCAGATGGGCATGGGAGAATTCTGAGAATCAAGACACAGGCACAATGCCCCGGCAAGCTCGCTCTTTTCTGAATGAACAAACACACACACGTGGGCTGGGTAAATGGGAATGGTCCATCTGCTGGACGAGGGACCAGAAGGAAAGCTGAGAGCCAAACACAAGCCAGCATCACCTGCCCCCAACCCCAGGAGAGCTCTGTGTGACATGCCTCAGGCACTCCTGGCTGCCCTAGCGCAAGGGAGCGGACAGAAGTCAAATGCTGAAACACATAGGGCCTCCATCAGTTGACAGTCTCTTAGGAAATGACAAGACAAAGGCAGGGGCCTCATCTCCACAATCCTACAGACTCAGTTTCCTGGAGCCCCCAAAGCAGACTGCCCTCCATACTGATGTGAGGAACAAAGGCAAGAAGG
Source organism: Paguma larvata (assembly GCA_030068075.1). Taxonomy (NCBI): domain Eukaryota; kingdom Metazoa; phylum Chordata; class Mammalia; order Carnivora; family Viverridae; genus Paguma; species Paguma larvata. Next base: position 55,298 of record JAINVK010001054.1, on the reverse strand, counting down.
AAACGGCATAAAAACCACAGCAGTCCCTAGGGTTTCTGAGTCGCTTCCCATGTGAACTCAGGTCAGGATGTCAGAGTTCCCGTGTTCCAGACGCAGAGAGCAGAGAGTCTGGAGCCTGCTTCACATTCCGTGTCTCCTTCTGTCTCTGCCCCTCTCCTGGTGTATATTCTCTCTCTTTCTCTGTCTGTCTCTGACTGTGGCTCTCTGTCTCACTCTCTGTCTCACTCTCTCTCTCTTGTTTCTCTCATACTCTCTCGCTGTCTGTCACTCTGTCTCCCCTCTCTGTGCAAGAAGAAAGCAACATGGAAAGCAAATAAAATTTGCCGGAGACCGGAAGACCGCAGCCCTGCCGCCTATGGCCAGGGGAAAGGCCTAAGTTTCAATGCCCGTTTGCCCAGAGCCTGGCTTCCGCCAGGGGGCAAGGGCATCCCAAGGCCGATCCTGGGTATGAGGCCACGGGAGCTAGAGCTACCAACTACATTATCCTCTTTGGCCCCAGAGCCTGGCTACTTAGCCAGAGGGTGGGTAAGATGCCTCAAAGAGACCAACAGCCAATGAGGCCCAATCGCAGAGGGGCCATGAGGAAAAAACTCCTGTAGGGCCTCAGAAAGCAGGAACCCAGGCCTCAGGTTTAAGCTCCTGTTATTCAGGGAGAAGTACTAACCATCCCGATGTAAAGCCCCTTTTGGCAGTTACTGCAGGGTGAAGCCAAAGCCTTCCCCAAGCCAATCGAGGCTGCTCTTTTGGTTCCATTTTCCTTAAGAATAATACTTTGGGAGACTTATTGTGTTGATCATGGTGAAAATGAGAAGAAAATCCTTTAGGAGGCTTTTGATTGCCTCAGGTAATAGAGAAATAATTCAAGAATCAAAGAAATCTCTGAGTTTTCTTTTAAACCTAAGAGTGTAGCCCGACCCCCAGGAATGTGGTAATTCATGTCGTTTTTGGGTTGAGACATTAGTAATGGTCGCTAGATCATACATAATCTTAGGGAATCACTTGAGAGAAAAACATGTTTCTCACATGATCTTTCGGCTGTAGCCAGAGCCTTCAATCGAAACCTGTGTATTTTGTTCTTATCCCTTCAACCCCTGATATTTACCAGAAGGTACCCATTAGTTATGCTATAATTGCATGTGAACTGTTTTTTACCCTCCTATACTGATTGTGTCAACATTCTATGTAGTCTTAGAAAACAAAACATTCTTTGAAATGTTAGGGAATGTGAAGGTTGTTTGCATCAGATTTTTGCTGGGAACTTTGGGAAATTGCAATGATTTCATCCTGTGAGTCTTTGCAAGATGCATACATACTGTGCTTAGAGAAAAGGTATACAACCCCTGAAGGAAGAAAACAACTTCAGCAGTCCTGAGAAGAGGCAGCCTCCGTGTGTTTTGTCCTAGAGCAGCCCTCACACAGGGAACCCTGGACCAGCCAGAATTCCTGAAGTAGGAGCTGGCCACCCTCAGGACTGACTCTGGCAAAAATTTCAGGTCCTACTCACCTGCAGCCCATTGTCAAAGACTTGAGGCTGGCAGAGTAAACTGTTTCTCCAGCAACTCTTAACTGGCTTTAGGTAAATGTTTTGCCTGAGGGCAAATCAACTCCTGCCAGACAACAGCTAGGCCTGCAGTAATCTGTGAGTCCTTAGCATAATAAAGCCTCCTTGTTAACTTGCCAACTGTTAACTTCACCTTACCCAAGCCCAGGCTTAGAAGCAGGGATCCTTCCCATGAGTTTTATACAAATAATAATTATTATAACTAGTCACAATAGGAAATCAGAAGCAACACACTGAGGGCTGAAGTTACTCAGCTCCGCTGCAAATGGTTTGATGCTGGGACTGCTGACAGGAGCATGATTCCCAGGCAGCTTGGATTCTGAGAGTAAGAAGGAAACACCTAGGGGTTTGGGATGAAAGCAAACAGCAGGCACAAGAATGTCTCAGCATCCCAGCGAACAGGGAACTGACACTGAGGCTTTTCTTTCCAGAAAGCAAATGTATTCCTGCTGGCACCGTCCACTTCGGTTCCTACCCCAAGGAACTCAGCCCGAACCCCACGTAGTGGTCTTCTCTGTAGGTCTTACTTCTCTCTCTCCCATCCATAGTATCTTACGAAGATGCAGTAAGTGGTCTCATGTTACAAGGTCCTGAGGGATACTGTCACACATACGTGTAGCCAGGTTGCCTTGAAGGGTTTTCTTTTCCTTCTGTTAGGGAGGGGACCCTACCACATTCCCCCCTTTGAAGCTGTGACCCCCTATCTAGGCTCACAAAGCACCATCTTAGATCAGAGGGTTATATTGTTATCACTTCCTTATGGGAGTGAATGTCTTTTGTTCTCTCTCCTTCTGTCAATTCTGACTGAGAATGGTCTAAGGCAGACCATAGAAGCAGGGGGGCTAAGCAGGCTAACAGTAAGCACCCTCTGAAATATAGGGATCCAATTCCCATGAGGCTTTTGAAACCTTCGGGACTTGAAACCCATCCTCCAAATAAGTCTCTGGGGTTCCGCCTGTTTCACGTCTGGACGGGCACAGGAGCATCCTTTTCTATTTGAACTGAGGTCTCCTCTATGACGTTTTCCTCATCGTTTATCGGGAGGCAGCAGTTGTTCAGGTGAAATTTTCCACAAAGTCTTGTCTCAGAAGCCAGCATGGAATCTGAGGCCAAGCCATTTTGATAGATGGCATTGTACATTTTGGTTCGTTGCCTGACTAGGAAGCCAAGAGCTCTGGCAGGTTCACTGCTTAGAGTTTGTAGAACTGCTTGCAGTCGACTTATGTGGTTTCACATGTACATGGGAGTGTACTGGCCCCAATATCCATCCTCTGTCTAGATGGCAGGGCCACAAGAATGGATTGGTCGCTCGGGAGGCCATTGATTCTCTATCTCATTGTGAATTTGGAAGGCACGCTGCTCTTTGGAGTCTCCCTGTCCCCATACACTTGAACTCCCAAACGTTTTTCTCTGGTAAGTGGGAGCACGAAGAAAGAGGGACACATCTTTCCAGCACATATGACCCTGACCGGACTGAGGGAAGGACAATACAGTCTGCTCTTTCACATACCTAGTACAGTCCACCTGGGACCTGCCATTCGATGGCTGTGTTGACAGTGTCTGAGGTCTCTCAGAGATAAGAGAACTTAGACAAGGAGTGGGGATGTGGCTCAAGGTGACAAGGCTTTCAGGTGGCACTTTGAGATGGCACTGTTTGCCAAGCCCACAGGTGTATCTCCTTCCTAGGGGAGTCTGTGAGCTGGGGAAGACCGTGCCAGGCTCATCAGTCTCTGCATCATCTGAAGGTTAACCCCTGATTCAGAAATCTGGCCCTCCCTCTCCACATTTTCACCCGTCTGCTTCATTTTCACCCTGAGCCCTCCCTGGAGCCTAGTCCGGGTGTTTGTCGGACAGTCATAGCCTGTGCTCTCCCCTGGGGATCCTGGTGCATTCGTGGTGAGTGGGGCATATATTGGCCCCCAGGAACCCTCGTTCCTCAGCAGGAAAGGTTTCCCTGTCTGCTTGTTCATGTCTTCCTGTGTGTCCCACAGCTAAGGTTTCTGGCCGAGCAGGCCTATGCTGTTTTGATTTGGCCGTGGCAGATCCTCAGAGTTCCTCGGGGTGCAAGCCCCTTGAAGAGACAGAAATAACTGTCTCCTGGGAAGACACCTCAGGGCAAGGTCAGTTTATTGTCAACCAGCGCAACCTTCAGGGTACGTGAAGGGACGAGGCTACCCTGGTCTCGTACTTCCCTCTGCATTTCTTGCAGACATATTGCACACGGGCCAGCCTCTGGACTCAGGACATCCTTCGTCTAGCTTCTTCCTGGCTTCCTTCGACACATCTCACCGTGCAGATGCCTTTCATGTGAGGGTACCTGGGTGAGAGCGCTTTTTGAATCCTCCAAACGTGGGCTGGGAGGAGTGAACTGCTAAGGAGGCTAACACCAGGTGGTGCCCCAAAGGGTTCCCCCCTATCTGCCAGTCCCCGACTTCTGCCATTGTACTCGGGGCTGTGGTGGACCTGGCCCTGCCAGCCAGAACTGTGAGTGTTCCTACACTTGAGTATGCTGAAGGAGGTCAGCACTGCCCAGGCCGAAGCCATGGTGGCCACACCGAGACCACGCAATGGATTTGCAGGGCCACTGAGTTTGCTGAGGCACTGCCTGACGCACATGCCTGTTCGCTCCTAGGCCCCTGACCCAGAAAGCTCCTTGTGGTGGACACCTGTGCCCAGCCCTCATGCCTGTGGTCCCGCTGGCACCTCGGGGCCACAGATGGAAGGTCAGTGCCAGTCGGAGGAAGCGCAAGTGCTGCCAGTAGCAGAGGCTGGGCTGCCTTGCTTGGGGCCCACCACATCCAACATGCACAGGCTTGTGTCAAAATCTCACCCTGGGCAGGGCTTTGGGGAGTGACAGCTCCATGGATCTGAAGTATAAACGGCGACACAGTTAGACCTAGAGCCATGGCAAGGCAGTGGCCAGGAGGAGGCCCCAAGTTCAATACTTCCAATGGCAATGGGAACCCTCTGGAAAGGGGATGTGTCATTTCATGTCCCCTCAGCCAAGAAAGGAGGCCAGCTCCCCTCCCAGTCGTCTGGCCCAGCCTAAGTGCAAATGTGTCAGCTGGGCCCTCCCATCACCCTCGGCTTCTGAATGCCTGCATGGGGTTCACTCCAACTTGCCGGGCTCCCTGTCACCAAAGCTGTGAAACAGTCCTGACTTTGGGACTAGGATCCCCAGCCGAACACCAAGGATATACTTCTCAGGGACTCTATGCAATGGACCCCGGAGACGACCTCGTGTGCAAAAGAGGCAGAGGGGTGACAATAGATTCCCGGCAGCCAGGGTTCCTCACTAGGAATCAGAAGGATATGACATGCTCAAGGAAGTGACTAGTGCCATCTCTTAGCAAGCTGACCCTCTCAGGCATAAGCAACCCCTTCTTCCCAGGAATAAGGGCTTTGGTGAAGGGAGCCCTTAACAGGCTCCACCTGGGGCCCCCGTCAGCAAGGGGCCTGCATTCTGCCTTCAGAAAGAGAGGGCAAGTCGTGCCTTTGGGTCTGTTCCTTGCCCTTTCCCAGGAGAGGACAGGGGCAACAGTGATTCAGCTCTGGCTCTTTGGGGCTCCCAGCTGAGAGTCAAGTGTTTGAACCCCACCGGCTCTAATCGTGCCTCGAAAGTCCCTTTGGGCACTCTGCAGAGTGCAAATGCATGAGCCATCTCATCTGCAGGTTGAAGGCACCTCTCCCAGCTTGGGGAGAGAGGTCAGCTGGCTCCCCATCCCTGCAAGGACTGGAGCCCACTAAGCACCAAACCCCCAGGGACAGAGGGGCCTGCTCTCCTCTGGGATCCCAGACACTGAGGGCTGTCCATTGGCTCAGGAAATGCCTGGGAAGTCCACAGCAATGCTTGCACCTGGGCTGTGTACTGAAACAGACCCATGGATCCTGGAAGGTCCTCGTTGCCCGAGAGTATATTCTTCTGAGGCTCTTGCTCTGAATGCCTCCCACGTAGAATCTAGTTTCAAAAGAGAGCAAGAACATGCCAAGAGCACCCTGAGGACCAACGTTTTTCATTACAAATGAGAACGGGCTCCAGACAGATTCCTGGTCTACTCCTAGCTCCTGGCAAGCTGACTGTCTGGTGAGGAAGAAACACCTGAGGGCTCTGGTCAAAGGAAACCTCCATTGCCTACACCTGAGAGTGCAGTGCGGCAGGAGGTCTGTATTTGTCGTTCAGAAACAGAGGCAAAAGTGTCCTTCCCATCAGGAAACCGATGCCATTGCCGCAGAGGCCAAAGGTCCATGCTCCCAGTTGCTTCTCAAGTGTATGGAACCTGGACCTGATGCACTAGTTCTTTCAAGAGCCCTCTCGCAGCCTACCAGGGCCTGAGGCATAGTGTGCCTAGGGGAAGCATCTGTGAGATAGAAAGAACGAAGGTGTACCCTTCAGTGCACGTAGCAGGGCTGGCTTGGCAGACTTCCTTTGGGACTGGAGAAAGGGACGAGGAGCTTCCTGCACTGAGTGCATTCCTGCCCTGACCTCCAGTGGATAGACACCAGTGGTTTGGGTGGAACGACTTTTCACACTTCTGTGTTTGGAATCAGGCACTGTGGAAGGCTTCCTTGCACAGCCAAGGCCCTGGTCACTCATGGAAGCCAAACGCCCATGTGGGAACCATGTGCTTTTCCAGATGAAGTCATCTCAAGCAGCGCGGGGAAGGAGGCCTACTGGGGAACCTCGAATGCCAAACCCCACAAAGTCGTTAGCAGGGAGTGCATCGTTCTTTGGCCATCTCAGAAACCGACTGCACTCGGCTAGCCTAGGGCTGCAGTGGGAGCAGGCCACCAATGCCTGGGCATTCGTTACGGCAGTGAGAGCCCTCCCACATTTCAATGCGACTCAAGGCCTCTATCGAAATCAGCCAGGGGGTCGCAATACATACATCACGGGTCAAAGGCTCTCATTTCAGTGGACGATAGGAGAAAACTGACCCGAAACTGGCAAGCTCTGTTGCTCATCTCCCTGCGCTTGAAGATGCCTCCTCCCGATTCTCTGGCTCGGCCTACCCAGTAACATTTCCCCTGCCACCTTCGCGTGCCCTATGTCTTTTTCTTGTCCAAATATTTCTCAAAGGCAAGGCCCGAGGGCCTTTTTGCCCACCCTCAGCCAGAGTCGGGATGCTTCCGCCAGCCTCCTCAATTATAATGAGGGGACATTGCTCTTCGGTCTGGCCTTGACTTCCCCACACTGGGGACTTCCTTCAAGACAGAGGAAGCGCATGGGACTGGATACACAGAAAGCCAAAATCTTCCTCTCAGATGGGCATGGGAGAATTCTGAGAATCAAGACACAGGCACAATGCCCCGGCAAGCTCGCTCTTTTCTGAATGAACAAACACACACACGTGGGCTGGGTAAATGGGAATGGTCCATCTGCTGGACGAGGGACCAGAAGGAAAGCTGAGAGCCAAACACAAGCCAGCATCACCTGCCCCCAACCCCAGGAGAGCTCTGTGTGACATGCCTCAGGCACTCCTGGCTGCCCTAGCGCAAGGGAGCGGACAGAAGTCAAATGCTGAAACACATAGGGCCTCCATCAGTTGACAGTCTCTTAGGAAATGACAAGACAAAGGCAGGGGCCTCATCTCCACAATCCTACAGACTCAGTTTCCTGGAGCCCCCAAAGCAGACTGCCCTCCATACTGATGTGAGGAACAAAGGCAAGAAGGAAACGGCATAAAAACCACAGCAGTCCCTAGGGTTTCTGAGTCGCTTCCCATGTGAACTCAGGTCAGGATGTCAGAGTTCCCGTGTTCCAGACGCAGAGAGCAGAGAGTCTGGAGCCTGCTTCACATTCCGTGTCTCCTTCTGTCTCTGCCCCTCTCCTGGTGTATATTCTCTCTCTTTCTCTGTCTGTCTCTGACTGTGGCTCTCTGTCTCACTCTCTGTCTCACTCTCTCTCTCTTGTTTCTCTCATACTCTCTCGCTGTCTGTCACTCTGTCTCCCCTCTCTGTGCAAGAAGAAAGCAACATGGAAAGCAAATAAAATTTGCCGGAGACCGGAAGACCGCAGCCCTGCCGCCTATGGCCAGGGGAAAGGCCTAAGTTTCAATGCCCGTTTGCCCAGAGCCTGGCTTCCGCCAGGGGGCAAGGGCATCCCAAGGCCGATCCTGGGTATGAGGCCACGGGAGCTAGAGCTACCAACTACATTATCCTCTTTGGCCCCAGAGCCTGGCTACTTAGCCAGAGGGTGGGTAAGATGCCTCAAAGAGACCAACAGCCAATGAGGCCCAATCGCAGAGGGGCCATGAGGAAAAAACTCCTGTAGGGCCTCAGAAAGCAGGAACCCAGGCCTCAGGTTTAAGCTCCTGTTATTCAGGGAGAAGTACTAACCATCCCGATGTAAAGCCCCTTTTGGCAGTTACTGCAGGGTGAAGCCAAAGCCTTCCCCAAGCCAATCGAGGCTGCTCTTTTGGTTCCATTTTCCTTAAGAATAATACTTTGGGAGACTTATTGTGTTGATCATGGTGAAAATGAGAAGAAAATCCTTTAGGAGGCTTTTGATTGCCTCAGGTAATAGAGAAATAATTCAAGAATCAAAGAAATCTCTGAGTTTTCTTTTAAACCTAAGAGTGTAGCCCGACCCCCAGGAATGTGGTAATTCATGTCGTTTTTGGGTTGAGACATTAGTAATGGTCGCTAGATCATACATAATCTTAGGGAATCACTTGAGAGAAAAACATGTTTCTCACATGATCTTTCGGCTGTAGCCAGAGCCTTCAATCGAAACCTGTGTATTTTGTTCTTATCCCTTCAACCCCTGATATTTACCAGAAGGTACCCATTAGTTATGCTATAATTGCATGTGAACTGTTTTTTACCCTCCTATACTGATTGTGTCAACATTCTATGTAGTCTTAGAAAACAAAACATTCTTTGAAATGTTAGGGAATGTGAAGGTTGTTTGCATCAGATTTTTGCTGGGAACTTTGGGAAATTGCAATGATTTCATCCTGTGAGTCTTTGCAAGATGCATACATACTGTGCTTAGAGAAAAGGTATACAACCCCTGAAGGAAGAAAACAACTTCAGCAGTCCTGAGAAGAGGCAGCCTCCGTGTGTTTTGTCCTAGAGCAGCCCTCACACAGGGAACCCTGGACCAGCCAGAATTCCTGAAGTAGGAGCTGGCCACCCTCAGGACTGACTCTGGCAAAAATTTCAGGTCCTACTCACCTGCAGCCCATTGTCAAAGACTTGAGGCTGGCAGAGTAAACTGTTTCTCCAGCAACTCTTAACTGGCTTTAGGTAAATGTTTTGCCTGAGGGCAAATCAACTCCTGCCAGACAACAGCTAGGCCTGCAGTAATCTGTGAGTCCTTAGCATAATAAAGCCTCCTTGTTAACTTGCCAACTGTTAACTTCACCTTACCCAAGCCCAGGCTTAGAAGCAGGGATCCTTCCCATGAGTTTTATACAAATAATAATTATTATAACTAGTCACAATAGGAAATCAGAAGCAACACACTGAGGGCTGAAGTTACTCAGCTCCGCTGCAAATGGTTTGATGCTGGGACTGCTGACAGGAGCATGATTCCCAGGCAGCTTGGATTCTGAGAGTAAGAAGGAAACACCTAGGGGTTTGGGATGAAAGCAAACAGCAGGCACAAGAATGTCTCAGCATCCCAGCGAACAGGGAACTGACACTGAGGCTTTTCTTTCCAGAAAGCAAATGTATTCCTGCTGGCACCGTCCACTTCGGTTCCTACCCCAAGGAACTCAGCCCGAACCCCACGTAGTGGTCTTCTCTGTAGGTCTTACTTCTCTCTCTCCCATCCATAGTATCTTACGAAGATGCAGTAAGTGGTCTCATGTTACAAGGTCCTGAGGGATACTGTCACACATACGTGTAGCCAGGTTGCCTTGAAGGGTTTTCTTTTCCTTCTGTTAGGGAGGGGACCCTACCACATTCCCCCCTTTGAAGCTGTGACCCCCTATCTAGGCTCACAAAGCACCATCTTAGATCAGAGGGTTATATTGTTATCACTTCCTTATGGGAGTGAATGTCTTTTGTTCTCTCTCCTTCTGTCAATTCTGACTGAGAATGGTCTAAGGCAGACCATAGAAGCAGGGGGGCTAAGCAGGCTAACAGTAAGCACCCTCTGAAATATAGGGATCCAATTCCCATGAGGCTTTTGAAACCTTCGGGACTTGAAACCCATCCTCCAAATAAGTCTCTGGGGTTCCGCCTGTTTCACGTCTGGACGGGCACAGGAGCATCCTTTTCTATTTGAACTGAGGTCTCCTCTATGACGTTTTCCTCATCGTTTATCGGGAGGCAGCAGTTGTTCAGGTGAAATTTTCCACAAAGTCTTGTCTCAGAAGCCAGCATGGAATCTGAGGCCAAGCCATTTTGATAGATGGCATTGTACATTTTGGTTCGTTGCCTGACTAGGAAGCCAAGAGCTCTGGCAGGTTCACTGCTTAGAGTTTGTAGAACTGCTTGCAGTCGACTTATGTGGTTTCACATGTACATGGGAGTGTACTGGCCCCAATATCCATCCTCTGTCTAGATGGCAGGGCCACAAGAATGGATTGGTCGCTCGGGAGGCCATTGATTCTCTATCTCATTGTGAATTTGGAAGGCACGCTGCTCTTTGGAGTCTCCCTGTCCCCATACACTTGAACTCCCAAACGTTTTTCTCTGGTAAGTGGGAGCACGAAGAAAGAGGGACACATCTTTCCAGCACATATGACCCTGACCGGACTGAGGGAAGGACAATACAGTCTGCTCTTTCACATACCTAGTACAGTCCACCTGGGACCTGCCATTCGATGGCTGTGTTGACAGTGTCTGAGGTCTCTCAGAGATAAGAGAACTTAGACAAGGAGTGGGGATGTGGCTCAAGGTGACAAGGCTTTCAGGTGGCACTTTGAGATGGCACTGTTTGCCAAGCCCACAGGTGTATCTCCTTCCTAGGGGAGTCTGTGAGCTGGGGAAGACCGTGCCAGGCTCATCAGTCTCTGCATCATCTGAAGGTTAACCCCTGATTCAGAAATCTGGCCCTCCCTCTCCACATTTTCACCCGTCTGCTTCATTTTCACCCTGAGCCCTCCCTGGAGCCTAGTCCGGGTGTTTGTCGGACAGTCATAGCCTGTGCTCTCCCCTGGGGATCCTGGTGCATTCGTGGTGAGTGGGGCATATATTGGCCCCCAGGAACCCTCGTTCCTCAGCAGGAAAGGTTTCCCTGTCTGCTTGTTCATGTCTTCCTGTGTGTCCCACAGCTAAGGTTTCTGGCCGAGCAGGCCTATGCTGTTTTGATTTGGCCGTGGCAGATCCTCAGAGTTCCTCGGGGTGCAAGCCCCTTGAAGAGACAGAAATAACTGTCTCCTGGGAAGACACCTCAGGGCAAGGTCAGTTTATTGTCAACCAGCGCAACCTTCAGGGTACGTGAAGGGACGAGGCTACCCTGGTCTCGTACTTCCCTCTGCATTTCTTGCAGACATATTGCACACGGGCCAGCCTCTGGACTCAGGACATCCTTCGTCTAGCTTCTTCCTGGCTTCCTTCGACACATCTCACCGTGCAGATGCCTTTCATGTGAGGGTACCTGGGTGAGAGCGCTTTTTGAATCCTCCAAACGTGGGCTGGGAGGAGTGAACTGCTAAGGAGGCTAACACCAGGTGGTGCCCCAAAGGGTTCCCCCCTATCTGCCAGTCCCCGACTTCTGCCATTGTACTCGGGGCTGTGGTGGACCTGGCCCTGCCAGCCAGAACTGTGAGTGTTCCTACACTTGAGTATGCTGAAGGAGGTCAGCACTGCCCAGGCCGAAGCCATGGTGGCCACACCGAGACCACGCAATGGATTTGCAGGGCCACTGAGTTTGCTGAGGCACTGCCTGACGCACATGCCTGTTCGCTCCTAGGCCCCTGACCCAGAAAGCTCCTTGTGGTGGACACCTGTGCCCAGCCCTCATGCCTGTGGTCCCGCTGGCACCTCGGGGCCACAGATGGAAGGTCAGTGCCAGTCGGAGGAAGCGCAAGTGCTGCCAGTAGCAGAGGCTGGGCTGCCTTGCTTGGGGCCCACCACATCCAACATGCACAGGCTTGTGTCAAAATCTCACCCTGGGCAGGGCTTTGGGGAGTGACAGCTCCATGGATCTGAAGTATAAACGGCGACACAGTTAGACCTAGAGCCATGGCAAGGCAGTGGCCAGGAGGAGGCCCCAAGTTCAATACTTCCAATGGCAATGGGAACCCTCTGGAAAGGGGATGTGTCATTTCATGTCCCCTCAGCCAAGAAAGGAGGCCAGCTCCCCTCCCAGTCGTCTGGCCCAGCCTAAGTGCAAATGTGTCAGCTGGGCCCTCCCATCACCCTCGGCTTCTGAATGCCTGCATGGGGTTCACTCCAACTTGCCGGGCTCCCTGTCACCAAAGCTGTGAAACAGTCCTGACTTTGGGACTAGGATCCCCAGCCGAACACCAAGGATATACTTCTCAGGGACTCTATGCAATGGACCCCGGAGACGACCTCGTGTGCAAAAGAGGCAGAGGGGTGACAATAGATTCCCGGCAGCCAGGGTTCCTCACTAGGAATCAGAAGGATATGACATGCTCAAGGAAGTGACTAGTGCCATCTCTTAGCAAGCTGACCCTCTCAGGCATAAGCAACCCCTTCTTCCCAGGAATAAGGGCTTTGGTGAAGGGAGCCCTTAACAGGCTCCACCTGGGGCCCCCGTCAGCAAGGGGCCTGCATTCTGCCTTCAGAAAGAGAGGGCAAGTCGTGCCTTTGGGTCTGTTCCTTGCCCTTTCCCAGGAGAGGACAGGGGCAACAGTGATTCAGCTCTGGCTCTTTGGGGCTCCCAGCTGAGAGTCAAGTGTTTGAACCCCACCGGCTCTAATCGTGCCTCGAAAGTCCCTTTGGGCACTCTGCAGAGTGCAAATGCATGAGCCATCTCATCTGCAGGTTGAAGGCACCTCTCCCAGCTTGGGGAGAGAGGTCAGCTGGCTCCCCATCCCTGCAAGGACTGGAGCCCACTAAGCACCAAACCCCCAGGGACAGAGGGGCCTGCTCTCCTCTGGGATCCCAGACACTGAGGGCTGTCCATTGGCTCAGGAAATGCCTGGGAAGTCCACAGCAATGCTTGCACCTGGGCTGTGTACTGAAACAGACCCATGGATCCTGGAAGGTCCTCGTTGCCCGAGAGTATATTCTTCTGAGGCTCTTGCTCTGAATGCCTCCCACGTAGAATCTAGTTTCAAAAGAGAGCAAGAACATGCCAAGAGCACCCTGAGGACCAACGTTTTTCATTACAAATGAGAACGGGCTCCAGACAGATTCCTGGTCTACTCCTAGCTCCTGGCAAGCTGACTGTCTGGTGAGGAAGAAACACCTGAGGGCTCTGGTCAAAGGAAACCTCCATTGCCTACACCTGAGAGTGCAGTGCGGCAGGAGGTCTGTATTTGTCGTTCAGAAACAGAGGCAAAAGTGTCCTTCCCATCAGGAAACCGATGCCATTGCCGCAGAGGCCAAAGGTCCATGCTCCCAGTTGCTTCTCAAGTGTATGGAACCTGGACCTGATGCACTAGTTCTTTCAAGAGCCCTCTCGCAGCCTACCAGGGCCTGAGGCATAGTGTGCCTAGGGGAAGCATCTGTGAGATAGAAAGAACGAAGGTGTACCCTTCAGTGCACGTAGCAGGGCTGGCTTGGCAGACTTCCTTTGGGACTGGAGAAAGGGACGAGGAGCTTCCTGCACTGAGTGCATTCCTGCCCTGACCTCCAGTGGATAGACACCAGTGGTTTGGGTGGAACGACTTTTCACACTTCTGTGTTTGGAATCAGGCACTGTGGAAGGCTTCCTTGCACAGCCAAGGCCCTGGTCACTCATGGAAGCCAAACGCCCATGTGGGAACCATGTGCTTTTCCAGATGAAGTCATCTCAAGCAGCGCGGGGAAGGAGGCCTACTGGGGAACCTCGAATGCCAAACCCCACAAAGTCGTTAGCAGGGAGTGCATCGTTCTTTGGCCATCTCAGAAACCGACTGCACTCGGCTAGCCTAGGGCTGCAGTGGGAGCAGGCCACCAATGCCTGGGCATTCGTTACGGCAGTGAGAGCCCTCCCACATTTCAATGCGACTCAAGGCCTCTATCGAAATCAGCCAGGGGGTCGCAATACATACATCACGGGTCAAAGGCTCTCATTTCAGTGGACGATAGGAGAAAACTGACCCGAAACTGGCAAGCTCTGTTGCTCATCTCCCTGCGCTTGAAGATGCCTCCTCCCGATTCTCTGGCTCGGCCTACCCAGTAACATTTCCCCTGCCACCTTCGCGTGCCCTATGTCTTTTTCTTGTCCAAATATTTCTCAAAGGCAAGGCCCGAGGGCCTTTTTGCCCACCCTCAGCCAGAGTCGGGATGCTTCCGCCAGCCTCCTCAATTATAATGAGGGGACATTGCTCTTCGGTCTGGCCTTGACTTCCCCACACTGGGGACTTCCTTCAAGACAGAGGAAGCGCATGGGACTGGATACACAGAAAGCCAAAATCTTCCTCTCAGATGGGCATGGGAGAATTCTGAGAATCAAGACACAGGCACAATGCCCCGGCAAGCTCGCTCTTTTCTGAATGAACAAACACACACACGTGGGCTGGGTAAATGGGAATGGTCCATCTGCTGGACGAGGGACCAGAAGGAAAGCTGAGAGCCAAACACAAGCCAGCATCACCTGCCCCCAACCCCAGGAGAGCTCTGTGTGACATGCCTCAGGCACTCCTGGCTGCCCTAGCGCAAGGGAGCGGACAGAAGTCAAATGCTGAAACACATAGGGCCTCCATCAGTTGACAGTCTCTTAGGAAATGACAAGACAAAGGCAGGGGCCTCATCTCCACAATCCTACAGACTCAGTTTCCTGGAGCCCCCAAAGCAGACTGCCCTCCATACTGATGTGAGGAACAAAGGCAAGAAGGAAACGGCATAAAAACCACAGCAGTCCCTAGGGTTTCTGAGTCGCTTCCCATGTGAACTCAGGTCAGGATGTCAGAGTTCCCGTGTTCCAGACGCAGAGAGCAGAGAGTCTGGAGCCTGCTTCACATTCCGTGTCTCCTTCTGTCTCTGCCCCTCTCCTGGTGTATATTCTCTCTCTTTCTCTGTCTGTCTCTGACTGTGGCTCTCTGTCTCACTCTCTGTCTCACTCTCTCTCTCTTGTTTCTCTCATACTCTCTCGCTGTCTGTCACTCTGTCTCCCCTCTCTGTGCAAGAAGAAAGCAACATGGAAAGCAAATAAAATTTGCCGGAGACCGGAAGACCGCAGCCCTGCCGCCTATGGCCAGGGGAAAGGCCTAAGTTTCAATGCCCGTTTGCCCAGAGCCTGGCTTCCGCCAGGGGGCAAGGGCATCCCAAGGCCGATCCTGGGTATGAGGCCACGGGAGCTAGAGCTACCAACTACATTATCCTCTTTGGCCCCAGAGCCTGGCTACTTAGCCAGAGGGTGGGTAAGATGCCTCAAAGAGACCAACAGCCAATGAGGCCCAATCGCAGAGGGGCCATGAGGAAAAAACTCCTGTAGGGCCTCAGAAAGCAGGAACCCAGGCCTCAGGTTTAAGCTCCTGTTATTCAGGGAGAAGTACTAACCATCCCGATGTAAAGCCCCTTTTGGCAGTTACTGCAGGGTGAAGCCAAAGCCTTCCCCAAGCCAATCGAGGCTGCTCTTTTGGTTCCATTTTCCTTAAGAATAATACTTTGGGAGACTTATTGTGTTGATCATGGTGAAAATGAGAAGAAAATCCTTTAGGAGGCTTTTGATTGCCTCAGGTAATAGAGAAATAATTCAAGAATCAAAGAAATCTCTGAGTTTTCTTTTAAACCTAAGAGTGTAGCCCGACCCCCAGGAATGTGGTAATTCATGTCGTTTTTGGGTTGAGACATTAGTAATGGTCGCTAGATCATACATAATCTTAGGGAATCACTTGAGAGAAAAACATGTTTCTCACATGATCTTTCGGCTGTAGCCAGAGCCTTCAATCGAAACCTGTGTATTTTGTTCTTATCCCTTCAACCCCTGATATTTACCAGAAGGTACCCATTAGTTATGCTATAATTGCATGTGAACTGTTTTTTACCCTCCTATACTGATTGTGTCAACATTCTATGTAGTCTTAGAAAACAAAACATTCTTTGAAATGTTAGGGAATGTGAAGGTTGTTTGCATCAGATTTTTGCTGGGAACTTTGGGAAATTGCAATGATTTCATCCTGTGAGTCTTTGCAAGATGCATACATACTGTGCTTAGAGAAAAGGTATACAACCCCTGAAGGAAGAAAACAACTTCAGCAGTCCTGAGAAGAGGCAGCCTCCGTGTGTTTTGTCCTAGAGCAGCCCTCACACAGGGAACCCTGGACCAGCCAGAATTCCTGAAGTAGGAGCTGGCCACCCTCAGGACTGACTCTGGCAAAAATTTCAGGTCCTACTCACCTGCAGCCCATTGTCAAAGACTTGAGGCTGGCAGAGTAAACTGTTTCTCCAGCAACTCTTAACTGGCTTTAGGTAAATGTTTTGCCTGAGGGCAAATCAACTCCTGCCAGACAACAGCTAGGCCTGCAGTAATCTGTGAGTCCTTAGCATAATAAAGCCTCCTTGTTAACTTGCCAACTGTTAACTTCACCTTACCCAAGCCCAGGCTTAGAAGCAGGGATCCTTCCCATGAGTTTTATACAAATAATAATTATTATAACTAGTCACAATAGGAAATCAGAAGCAACACACTGAGGGCTGAAGTTACTCAGCTCCGCTGCAAATGGTTTGATGCTGGGACTGCTGACAGGAGCATGATTCCCAGGCAGCTTGGATTCTGAGAGTAAGAAGGAAACACCTAGGGGTTTGGGATGAAAGCAAACAGCAGGCACAAGAATGTCTCAGCATCCCAGCGAACAGGGAACTGACACTGAGGCTTTTCTTTCCAGAAAGCAAATGTATTCCTGCTGGCACCGTCCACTTCGGTTCCTACCCCAAGGAACTCAGCCCGAACCCCACGTAGTGGTCTTCTCTGTAGGTCTTACTTCTCTCTCTCCCATCCATAGTATCTTACGAAGATGCAGTAAGTGGTCTCATGTTACAAGGTCCTGAGGGATACTGTCACACATACGTGTAGCCAGGTTGCCTTGAAGGGTTTTCTTTTCCTTCTGTTAGGGAGGGGACCCTACCACATTCCCCCCTTTGAAGCTGTGACCCCCTATCTAGGCTCACAAAGCACCATCTTAGATCAGAGGGTTATATTGTTATCACTTCCTTATGGGAGTGAATGTCTTTTGTTCTCTCTCCTTCTGTCAATTCTGACTGAGAATGGTCTAAGGCAGACCATAGAAGCAGGGGGGCTAAGCAGGCTAACAGTAAGCACCCTCTGAAATATAGGGATCCAATTCCCATGAGGCTTTTGAAACCTTCGGGACTTGAAACCCATCCTCCAAATAAGTCTCTGGGGTTCCGCCTGTTTCACGTCTGGACGGGCACAGGAGCATCCTTTTCTATTTGAACTGAGGTCTCCTCTATGACGTTTTCCTCATCGTTTATCGGGAGGCAGCAGTTGTTCAGGTGAAATTTTCCACAAAGTCTTGTCTCAGAAGCCAGCATGGAATCTGAGGCCAAGCCATTTTGATAGATGGCATTGTACATTTTGGTTCGTTGCCTGACTAGGAAGCCAAGAGCTCTGGCAGGTTCACTGCTTAGAGTTTGTAGAACTGCTTGCAGTCGACTTATGTGGTTTCACATGTACATGGGAGTGTACTGGCCCCAATATCCATCCTCTGTCTAGATGGCAGGGCCACAAGAATGGATTGGTCGCTCGGGAGGCCATTGATTCTCTATCTCATTGTGAATTTGGAAGGCACGCTGCTCTTTGGAGTCTCCCTGTCCCCATACACTTGAACTCCCAAACGTTTTTCTCTGGTAAGTGGGAGCACGAAGAAAGAGGGACACATCTTTCCAGCACATATGACCCTGACCGGACTGAGGGAAGGACAATACAGTCTGCTCTTTCACATACCTAGTACAGTCCACCTGGGACCTGCCATTCGATGGCTGTGTTGACAGTGTCTGAGGTCTCTCAGAGATAAGAGAACTTAGACAAGGAGTGGGGATGTGGCTCAAGGTGACAAGGCTTTCAGGTGGCACTTTGAGATGGCACTGTTTGCCAAGCCCACAGGTGTATCTCCTTCCTAGGGGAGTCTGTGAGCTGGGGAAGACCGTGCCAGGCTCATCAGTCTCTGCATCATCTGAAGGTTAACCCCTGATTCAGAAATCTGGCCCTCCCTCTCCACATTTTCACCCGTCTGCTTCATTTTCACCCTGAGCCCTCCCTGGAGCCTAGTCCGGGTGTTTGTCGGACAGTCATAGCCTGTGCTCTCCCCTGGGGATCCTGGTGCATTCGTGGTGAGTGGGGCATATATTGGCCCCCAGGAACCCTCGTTCCTCAGCAGGAAAGGTTTCCCTGTCTGCTTGTTCATGTCTTCCTGTGTGTCCCACAGCTAAGGTTTCTGGCCGAGCAGGCCTATGCTGTTTTGATTTGGCCGTGGCAGATCCTCAGAGTTCCTCGGGGTGCAAGCCCCTTGAAGAGACAGAAATAACTGTCTCCTGGGAAGACACCTCAGGGCAAGGTCAGTTTATTGTCAACCAGCGCAACCTTCAGGGTACGTGAAGGGACGAGGCTACCCTGGTCTCGTACTTCCCTCTGCATTTCTTGCAGACATATTGCACACGGGCCAGCCTCTGGACTCAGGACATCCTTCGTCTAGCTTCTTCCTGGCTTCCTTCGACACATCTCACCGTGCAGATGCCTTTCATGTGAGGGTACCTGGGTGAGAGCGCTTTTTGAATCCTCCAAACGTGGGCTGGGAGGAGTGAACTGCTAAGGAGGCTAACACCAGGTGGTGCCCCAAAGGGTTCCCCCCTATCTGCCAGTCCCCGACTTCTGCCATTGTACTCGGGGCTGTGGTGGACCTGGCCCTGCCAGCCAGAACTGTGAGTGTTCCTACACTTGAGTATGCTGAAGGAGGTCAGCACTGCCCAGGCCGAAGCCATGGTGGCCACACCGAGACCACGCAATGGATTTGCAGGGCCACTGAGTTTGCTGAGGCACTGCCTGACGCACATGCCTGTTCGCTCCTAGGCCCCTGACCCAGAAAGCTCCTTGTGGTGGACACCTGTGCCCAGCCCTCATGCCTGTGGTCCCGCTGGCACCTCGGGGCCACAGATGGAAGGTCAGTGCCAGTCGGAGGAAGCGCAAGTGCTGCCAGTAGCAGAGGCTGGGCTGCCTTGCTTGGGGCCCACCACATCCAACATGCACAGGCTTGTGTCAAAATCTCACCCTGGGCAGGGCTTTGGGGAGTGACAGCTCCATGGATCTGAAGTATAAACGGCGACACAGTTAGACCTAGAGCCATGGCAAGGCAGTGGCCAGGAGGAGGCCCCAAGTTCAATACTTCCAATGGCAATGGGAACCCTCTGGAAAGGGGATGTGTCATTTCATGTCCCCTCAGCCAAGAAAGGAGGCCAGCTCCCCTCCCAGTCGTCTGGCCCAGCCTAAGTGCAAATGTGTCAGCTGGGCCCTCCCATCACCCTCGGCTTCTGAATGCCTGCATGGGGTTCACTCCAACTTGCCGGGCTCCCTGTCACCAAAGCTGTGAAACAGTCCTGACTTTGGGACTAGGATCCCCAGCCGAACACCAAGGATATACTTCTCAGGGACTCTATGCAATGGACCCCGGAGACGACCTCGTGTGCAAAAGAGGCAGAGGGGTGACAATAGATTCCCGGCAGCCAGGGTTCCTCACTAGGAATCAGAAGGATATGACATGCTCAAGGAAGTGACTAGTGCCATCTCTTAGCAAGCTGACCCTCTCAGGCATAAGCAACCCCTTCTTCCCAGGAATAAGGGCTTTGGTGAAGGGAGCCCTTAACAGGCTCCACCTGGGGCCCCCGTCAGCAAGGGGCCTGCATTCTGCCTTCAGAAAGAGAGGGCAAGTCGTGCCTTTGGGTCTGTTCCTTGCCCTTTCCCAGGAGAGGACAGGGGCAACAGTGATTCAGCTCTGGCTCTTTGGGGCTCCCAGCTGAGAGTCAAGTGTTTGAACCCCACCGGCTCTAATCGTGCCTCGAAAGTCCCTTTGGGCACTCTGCAGAGTGCAAATGCATGAGCCATCTCATCTGCAGGTTGAAGGCACCTCTCCCAGCTTGGGGAGAGAGGTCAGCTGGCTCCCCATCCCTGCAAGGACTGGAGCCCACTAAGCACCAAACCCCCAGGGACAGAGGGGCCTGCTCTCCTCTGGGATCCCAGACACTGAGGGCTGTCCATTGGCTCAGGAAATGCCTGGGAAGTCCACAGCAATGCTTGCACCTGGGCTGTGTACTGAAACAGACCCATGGATCCTGGAAGGTCCTCGTTGCCCGAGAGTATATTCTTCTGAGGCTCTTGCTCTGAATGCCTCCCACGTAGAATCTAGTTTCAAAAGAGAGCAAGAACATGCCAAGAGCACCCTGAGGACCAACGTTTTTCATTACAAATGAGAACGGGCTCCAGACAGATTCCTGGTCTACTCCTAGCTCCTGGCAAGCTGACTGTCTGGTGAGGAAGAAACACCTGAGGGCTCTGGTCAAAGGAAGCCTCCATTGCCTACACCTGAGAGTGCAGTGCGGCAGGAGGTCTGTATTTGTCGTTCAGAAACAGAGGCAAAAGTGTCCTTCCCATCAGGAAACCGATGCCATTGCCGCAGAGGCCAAAGGTCCATGCTCCCAGTTGCTTCTCAAGTGTATGGAACCTGGACCTGATGCACTAGTTCTTTCAAGAGCCCTCTCGCAGCCTACCAGGGCCTGAGGCATAGTGTGCCTAGGGGAAGCATCTGTGAGATAGAAAGAACGAAGGTGTACCCTTCAGTGCACGTAGCAGGGCTGGCTTGGCAGACTTCCTTTGGGACTGGAGAAAGGGACGAGGAGCTTCCTGCACTGAGTGCATTCCTGCCCTGACCTCCAGTGGATAGACACCAGTGGTTTGGGTGGAACGACTTTTCACACTTCTGTGTTTGGAATCAGGCACTGTGGAAGGCTTCCTTGCACAGCCAAGGCCCTGGTCACTCATGGAAGCCAAACGCCCATGTGGGAACCATGTGCTTTTCCAGATGAAGTCATCTCAAGCAGCGCGGGGAAGGAGGCCTACTGGGGAACCTCGAATGCCAAACCCCACAAAGTCGTTAGCAGGGAGTGCATCGTTCTTTGGCCATCTCAGAAACCGACTGCACTCGGCTAGCCTAGGGCTGCAGTGGGAGCAGGCCACCAATGCCTGGGCATTCGTTACGGCAGTGAGAGCCCTCCCACATTTCAATGCGACTCAAGGCCTCTATCGAAATCAGCCAGGGGGTCGCAATACATACATCACGGGTCAAAGGCTCTCATTTCAGTGGACGATAGGAGAAAACTGACCCGAAACTGGCAAGCTCTGTTGCTCATCTCCCTGCGCTTGAAGATGCCTCCTCCCGATTCTCTGGCTCGGCCTACCCAGTAACATTTCCCCTGCCACCTTCGCGTGCCCTATGTCTTTTTCTTGTCCAAATATTTCTCAAAGGCAAGGCCCGAGGGCCTTTTTGCCCACCCTCAGCCAGAGTCGGGATGCTTCCGCCAGCCTCCTCAATTATAATGAGGGGACATTGCTCTTCGGTCTGGCCTTGACTTCCCCACACTGGGGACTTCCTTCAAGACAGAGGAAGCGCATGGGACTGGATACACAGAAAGCCAAAATCTTCCTCTCAGATGGGCATGGGAGAATTCTGAGAATCAAGACACAGGCACAATGCCCCGGCAAGCTCGCTCTTTTCTGAATGAACAAACACACACACGTGGGCTGGGTAAATGGGAATGGTCCATCTGCTGGACGAGGGACCAGAAGGAAAGCTGAGAGCCAAACACAAGCCAGCATCACCTGCCCCCAACCCCAGGAGAGCTCTGTGTGACATGCCTCAGGCACTCCTGGCTGCCCTAGCGCAAGGGAGCGGACAGAAGTCAAATGCTGAAACACATAGGGCCTCCATCAGTTGACAGTCTCTTAGGAAATGACAAGACAAAGGCAGGGGCCTCATCTCCACAATCCTACAGACTCAGTTTCCTGGAGCCCCCAAAGCAGACTGCCCTCCATACTGATGTGAGGAACAAAGGCAAGAAGGAAACGGCATAAAAACCACAGCAGTCCCTAGGGTTTCTGAGTCGCTTCCCATGTGAACTCAGGTCAGGATGTCAGAGTTCCCGTGTTCCAGACGCAGAGAGCAGAGAGTCTGGAGCCTGCTTCACATTCCGTGTCTCCTTCTGTCTCTGCCCCTCTCCTGGTGTATATTCTCTCTCTTTCTCTGTCTGTCTCTGACTGTGGCTCTCTGTCTCACTCTCTGTCTCACTCTCTCTCTCTTGTTTCTCTCATACTCTCTCGCTGTCTGTCACTCTGTCTCCCCTCTCTGTGCAAGAAGAAAGCAACATGGAAAGCAAATAAAATTTGCCGGAGACCGGAAGACCGCAGCCCTGCCGCCTATGGCCAGGGGAAAGGCCTAAGTTTCAATGCCCGTTTGCCCAGAGCCTGGCTTCCGCCAGGGGGCAAGGGCATCCCAAGGCCGATCCTGGGTATGAGGCCACGGGAGCTAGAGCTACCAACTACATTATCCTCTTTGGCCCCAGAGCCTGGCTACTTAGCCAGAGGGTGGGTAAGATGCCTCAAAGAGACCAACAGCCAATGAGGCCCAATCGCAGAGGGGCCATGAGGAAAAAACTCCTGTAGGGCCTCAGAAAGCAGGAACCCAGGCCTCAGGTTTAAGCTCCTGTTATTCAGGGAGAAGTACTAACCATCCCGATGTAAAGCCCCTTTTGGCAGTTACTGCAGGGTGAAGCCAAAGCCTTCCCCAAGCCAATCGAGGCTGCTCTTTTGGTTCCATTTTCCTTAAGAATAATACTTTGGGAGACTTATTGTGTTGATCATGGTGAAAATGAGAAGAAAATCCTTTAGGAGGCTTTTGATTGCCTCAGGTAATAGAGAAATAATTCAAGAATCAAAGAAATCTCTGAGTTTTCTTTTAAACCTAAGAGTGTAGCCCGACCCCCAGGAATGTGGTAATTCATGTCGTTTTTGGGTTGAGACATTAGTAATGGTCGCTAGATCATACATAATCTTAGGGAATCACTTGAGAGAAAAACATGTTTCTCACATGATCTTTCGGCTGTAGCCAGAGCCTTCAATCGAAACCTGTGTATTTTGTTCTTATCCCTTCAACCCCTGATATTTACCAGAAGGTACCCATTAGTTATGCTATAATTGCATGTGAACTGTTTTTTACCCTCCTATACTGATTGTGTCAACATTCTATGTAGTCTTAGAAAACAAAACATTCTTTGAAATGTTAGGGAATGTGAAGGTTGTTTGCATCAGATTTTTGCTGGGAACTTTGGGAAATTGCAATGATTTCATCCTGTGAGTCTTTGCAAGATGCATACATACTGTGCTTAGAGAAAAGGTATACAACCCCTGAAGGAAGAAAACAACTTCAGCAGTCCTGAGAAGAGGCAGCCTCCGTGTGTTTTGTCCTAGAGCAGCCCTCACACAGGGAACCCTGGACCAGCCAGAATTCCTGAAGTAGGAGCTGGCCACCCTCAGGACTGACTCTGGCAAAAATTTCAGGTCCTACTCACCTGCAGCCCATTGTCAAAGACTTGAGGCTGGCAGAGTAAACTGTTTCTCCAGCAACTCTTAACTGGCTTTAGGTAAATGTTTTGCCTGAGGGCAAATCAACTCCTGCCAGACAACAGCTAGGCCTGCAGTAATCTGTGAGTCCTTAGCATAATAAAGCCTCCTTGTTAACTTGCCAACTGTTAACTTCACCTTACCCAAGCCCAGGCTTAGAAGCAGGGATCCTTCCCATGAGTTTTATACAAATAATAATTATTATAACTAGTCACAATAGGAAATCAGAAGCAACACACTGAGGGCTGAAGTTACTCAGCTCCGCTGCAAATGGTTTGATGCTGGGACTGCTGACAGGAGCATGATTCCCAGGCAGCTTGGATTCTGAGAGTAAGAAGGAAACACCTAGGGGTTTGGGATGAAAGCAAACAGCAGGCACAAGAATGTCTCAGCATCCCAGCGAACAGGGAACTGACACTGAGGCTTTTCTTTCCAGAAAGCAAATGTATTCCTGCTGGCACCGTCCACTTCGGTTCCTACCCCAAGGAACTCAGCCCGAACCCCACGTAGTGGTCTTCTCTGTAGGTCTTACTTCTCTCTCTCCCATCCATAGTATCTTACGAAGATGCAGTAAGTGGTCTCATGTTACAAGGTCCTGAGGGATACTGTCACACATACGTGTAGCCAGGTTGCCTTGAAGGGTTTTCTTTTCCTTCTGTTAGGGAGGGGACCCTACCACATTCCCCCCTTTGAAGCTGTGACCCCCTATCTAGGCTCACAAAGCACCATCTTAGATCAGAGGGTTATATTGTTATCACTTCCTTATGGGAGTGAATGTCTTTTGTTCTCTCTCCTTCTGTCAATTCTGACTGAGAATGGTCTAAGGCAGACCATAGAAGCAGGGGGGCTAAGCAGGCTAACAGTAAGCACCCTCTGAAATATAGGGATCCAATTCCCATGAGGCTTTTGAAACCTTCGGGACTTGAAACCCATCCTCCAAATAAGTCTCTGGGGTTCCGCCTGTTTCACGTCTGGACGGGCACAGGAGCATCCTTTTCTATTTGAACTGAGGTCTCCTCTATGACGTTTTCCTCATCGTTTATCGGGAGGCAGCAGTTGTTCAGGTGAAATTTTCCACAAAGTCTTGTCTCAGAAGCCAGCATGGAATCTGAGGCCAAGCCATTTTGATAGATGGCATTGTACATTTTGGTTCGTTGCCTGACTAGGAAGCCAAGAGCTCTGGCAGGTTCACTGCTTAGAGTTTGTAGAACTGCTTGCAGTCGACTTATGTGGTTTCACATGTACATGGGAGTGTACTGGCCCCAATATCCATCCTCTGTCTAGATGGCAGGGCCACAAGAATGGATTGGTCGCTCGGGAGGCCATTGATTCTCTATCTCATTGTGAATTTGGAAGGCACGCTGCTCTTTGGAGTCTCCCTGTCCCCATACACTTGAACTCCCAAACGTTTTTCTCTGGTAAGTGGGAGCACGAAGAAAGAGGGACACATCTTTCCAGCACATATGACCCTGACCGGACTGAGGGAAGGACAATACAGTCTGCTCTTTCACATACCTAGTACAGTCCACCTGGGACCTGCCATTCGATGGCTGTGTTGACAGTGTCTGAGGTCTCTCAGAGATAAGAGAACTTAGACAAGGAGTGGGGATGTGGCTCAAGGTGACAAGGCTTTCAGGTGGCACTTTGAGATGGCACTGTTTGCCAAGCCCACAGGTGTATCTCCTTCCTAGGGGAGTCTGTGAGCTGGGGAAGACCGTGCCAGGCTCATCAGTCTCTGCATCATCTGAAGGTTAACCCCTGATTCAGAAATCTGGCCCTCCCTCTCCACATTTTCACCCGTCTGCTTCATTTTCACCCTGAGCCCTCCCTGGAGCCTAGTCCGGGTGTTTGTCGGACAGTCATAGCCTGTGCTCTCCCCTGGGGATCCTGGTGCATTCGTGGTGAGTGGGGCATATATTGGCCCCCAGGAACCCTCGTTCCTCAGCAGGAAAGGTTTCCCTGTCTGCTTGTTCATGTCTTCCTGTGTGTCCCACAGCTAAGGTTTCTGGCCGAGCAGGCCTATGCTGTTTTGATTTGGCCGTGGCAGATCCTCAGAGTTCCTCGGGGTGCAAGCCCCTTGAAGAGACAGAAATAACTGTCTCCTGGGAAGACACCTCAGGGCAAGGTCAGTTTATTGTCAACCAGCGCAACCTTCAGGGTACGTGAAGGGACGAGGCTACCCTGGTCTCGTACTTCCCTCTGCATTTCTTGCAGACATATTGCACACGGGCCAGCCTCTGGACTCAGGACATCCTTCGTCTAGCTTCTTCCTGGCTTCCTTCGACACATCTCACCGTGCAGATGCCTTTCATGTGAGGGTACCTGGGTGAGAGCGCTTTTTGAATCCTCCAAACGTGGGCTGGGAGGAGTGAACTGCTAAGGAGGCTAACACCAGGTGGTGCCCCAAAGGGTTCCCCCCTATCTGCCAGTCCCCGACTTCTGCCATTGTACTCGGGGCTGTGGTGGACCTGGCCCTGCCAGCCAGAACTGTGAGTGTTCCTACACTTGAGTATGCTGAAGGAGGTCAGCACTGCCCAGGCCGAAGCCATGGTGGCCACACCGAGACCACGCAATGGATTTGCAGGGCCACTGAGTTTGCTGAGGCACTGCCTGACGCACATGCCTGTTCGCTCCTAGGCCCCTGACCCAGAAAGCTCCTTGTGGTGGACACCTGTGCCCAGCCCTCATGCCTGTGGTCCCGCTGGCACCTCGGGGCCACAGATGGAAGGTCAGTGCCAGTCGGAGGAAGCGCAAGTGCTGCCAGTAGCAGAGGCTGGGCTGCCTTGCTTGGGGCCCACCACATCCAACATGCACAGGCTTGTGTCAAAATCTCACCCTGGGCAGGGCTTTGGGGAGTGACAGCTCCATGGATCTGAAGTATAAACGGCGACACAGTTAGACCTAGAGCCATGGCAAGGCAGTGGCCAGGAGGAGGCCCCAAGTTCAATACTTCCAATGGCAATGGGAACCCTCTGGAAAGGGGATGTGTCATTTCATGTCCCCTCAGCCAAGAAAGGAGGCCAGCTCCCCTCCCAGTCGTCTGGCCCAGCCTAAGTGCAAATGTGTCAGCTGGGCCCTCCCATCACCCTCGGCTTCTGAATGCCTGCATGGGGTTCACTCCAACTTGCCGGGCTCCCTGTCACCAAAGCTGTGAAACAGTCCTGACTTTGGGACTAGGATCCCCAGCCGAACACCAAGGATATACTTCTCAGGGACTCTATGCAATGGACCCCGGAGACGACCTCGTGTGCAAAAGAGGCAGAGGGGTGACAATAGATTCCCGGCAGCCAGGGTTCCTCACTAGGAATCAGAAGGATATGACATGCTCAAGGAAGTGACTAGTGCCATCTCTTAGCAAGCTGACCCTCTCAGGCATAAGCAACCCCTTCTTCCCAGGAATAAGGGCTTTGGTGAAGGGAGCCCTTAACAGGCTCCACCTGGGGCCCCCGTCAGCAAGGGGCCTGCATTCTGCCTTCAGAAAGAGAGGGCAAGTCGTGCCTTTGGGTCTGTTCCTTGCCCTTTCCCAGGAGAGGACAGGGGCAACAGTGATTCAGCTCTGGCTCTTTGGGGCTCCCAGCTGAGAGTCAAGTGTTTGAACCCCACCGGCTCTAATCGTGCCTCGAAAGTCCCTTTGGGCACTCTGCAGAGTGCAAATGCATGAGCCATCTCATCTGCAGGTTGAAGGCACCTCTCCCAGCTTGGGGAGAGAGGTCAGCTGGCTCCCCATCCCTGCAAGGACTGGAGCCCACTAAGCACCAAACCCCCAGGGACAGAGGGGCCTGCTCTCCTCTGGGATCCCAGACACTGAGGGCTGTCCATTGGCTCAGGAAATGCCTGGGAAGTCCACAGCAATGCTTGCACCTGGGCTGTGTACTGAAACAGACCCATGGATCCTGGAAGGTCCTCGTTGCCCGAGAGTATATTCTTCTGAGGCTCTTGCTCTGAATGCCTCCCACGTAGAATCTAGTTTCAAAAGAGAGCAAGAACATGCCAAGAGCACCCTGAGGACCAACGTTTTTCATTACAAATGAGAACGGGCTCCAGACAGATTCCTGGTCTACTCCTAGCTCCTGGCAAGCTGACTGTCTGGTGAGGAAGAAACACCTGAGGGCTCTGGTCAAAGGAAACCTCCATTGCCTACACCTGAGAGTGCAGTGCGGCAGGAGGTCTGTATTTGTCGTTCAGAAACAGAGGCAAAAGTGTCCTTCCCATCAGGAAACCGATGCCATTGCCGCAGAGGCCAAAGGTCCATGCTCCCAGTTGCTTCTCAAGTGTATGGAACCTGGACCTGATGCACTAGTTCTTTCAAGAGCCCTCTCGCAGCCTACCAGGGCCTGAGGCATAGTGTGCCTAGGGGAAGCATCTGTGAGATAGAAAGAACGAAGGTGTACCCTTCAGTGCACGTAGCAGGGCTGGCTTGGCAGACTTCCTTTGGGACTGGAGAAAGGGACGAGGAGCTTCCTGCACTGAGTGCATTCCTGCCCTGACCTCCAGTGGATAGACACCAGTGGTTTGGGTGGAACGACTTTTCACACTTCTGTGTTTGGAATCAGGCACTGTGGAAGGCTTCCTTGCACAGCCAAGGCCCTGGTCACTCATGGAAGCCAAACGCCCATGTGGGAACCATGTGCTTTTCCAGATGAAGTCATCTCAAGCAGCGCGGGGAAGGAGGCCTACTGGGGAACCTCGAATGCCAAACCCCACAAAGTCGTTAGCAGGGAGTGCATCGTTCTTTGGCCATCTCAGAAACCGACTGCACTCGGCTAGCCTAGGGCTGCAGTGGGAGCAGGCCACCAATGCCTGGGCATTCGTTACGGCAGTGAGAGCCCTCCCACATTTCAATGCGACTCAAGGCCTCTATCGAAATCAGCCAGGGGGTCGCAATACATACATCACGGGGCAAAGGCTCTCATTTCAGTGGACGATAGGAGAAAACTGACCCGAAACTGGCAAGCTCTGTTGCTCATCTCCCTGCGCTTGAAGATGCCTCCTCCCGATTCTCTGGCTCGGCCTACCCAGTAACATTTCCCCTGCCACCTTCGCGTGCCCTATGTCTTTTTCTTGTCCAAATATTTCTCAAAGGCAAGGCCCGAGGGCCTTTTTGCCCACCCTCAGCCAGAGTCGGGATGCTTCCGCCAGCCTCCTCAATTATAATGAGGGGACATTGCTCTTCGGTCTGGCCTTGACTTCCCCACACTGGGGACTTCCTTCAAGACAGAGGAAGCGCATGGGACTGGATACACAGAAAGCCAAAATCTTCCTCTCAGATGGGCATGGGAGAATTCTGAGAATCAAGACACAGGCACAATGCCCCGGCAAGCTCGCTCTTTTCTGAATGAACAAACACACACACGTGGGCTGGGTAAATGGGAATGGTCCATCTGCTGGACGAGGGACCAGAAGGAAAGCTGAGAGCCAAACACAAGCCAGCATCACCTGCCCCCAACCCCAGGAGAGCTCTGTGTGACATGCCTCAGGCACTCCTGGCTGCCCTAGCGCAAGGGAGCGGACAGAAGTCAAATGCTGAAACACATAGGGCCTCCATCAGTTGACAGTCTCTTAGGAAATGACAAGACAAAGGCAGGGGCCTCATCTCCACAATCCTACAGACTCAGTTTCCTGGAGCCCCCAAAGCAGACTGCCCTCCATACTGATGTGAGGAACAAAGGCAAGAAGGAAACGGCATAAAAACCACAGCAGTCCCTAGGGTTTCTGAGTCGCTTCCCATGTGAACTCAGGTCAGGATGTCAGAGTTCCCGTGTTCCAGACGCAGAGAGCAGAGAGTCTGGAGCCTGCTTCACATTCCGTGTCTCCTTCTGTCTCTGCCCCTCTCCTGGTGTATATTCTCTCTCTTTCTCTGTCTGTCTCTGACTGTGGCTCTCTGTCTCACTCTCTGTCTCACTCTCTCTCTCTTGTTTCTCTCATACTCTCTCGCTGTCTGTCACTCTGTCTCCCCTCTCTGTGCAAGAAGAAAGCAACATGGAAAGCAAATAAAATTTGCCGGAGACCGGAAGACCGCAGCCCTGCCGCCTATGGCCAGGGGAAAGGCCTAAGTTTCAATGCCCGTTTGCCCAGAGCCTGGCTTCCGCCAGGGGGCAAGGGCATCCCAAGGCCGATCCTGGGTATGAGGCCACGGGAGCTAGAGCTACCAACTACATTATCCTCTTTGGCCCCAGAGCCTGGCTACTTAGCCAGAGGGTGGGTAAGATGCCTCAAAGAGACCAACAGCCAATGAGGCCCAATCGCAGAGGGGCCATGAGGAAAAAACTCCTGTAGGGCCTCAGAAAGCAGGAACCCAGGCCTCAGGTTTAAGCTCCTGTTATTCAGGGAGAAGTACTAACCATCCCGATGTAAAGCCCCTTTTGGCAGTTACTGCAGGGTGAAGCCAAAGCCTTCCCCAAGCCAATCGAGGCTGCTCTTTTGGTTCCATTTTCCTTAAGAATAATACTTTGGGAGACTTATTGTGTTGATCATGGTGAAAATGAGAAGAAAATCCTTTAGGAGGCTTTTGATTGCCTCAGGTAATAGAGAAATAATTCAAGAATCAAAGAAATCTCTGAGTTTTCTTTTAAACCTAAGAGTGTAGCCCGACCCCCAGGAATGTGGTAATTCATGTCGTTTTTGGGTTGAGACATTAGTAATGGTCGCTAGATCATACATAATCTTAGGGAATCACTTGAGAGAAAAACATGTTTCTCACATGATCTTTCGGCTGTAGCCAGAGCCTTCAATCGAAACCTGTGTATTTTGTTCTTATCCCTTCAACCCCTGATATTTACCAGAAGGTACCCATTAGTTATGCTATAATTGCATGTGAACTGTTTTTTACCCTCCTATACTGATTGTGTCAACATTCTATGTAGTCTTAGAAAACAAAACATTCTTTGAAATGTTAGGGAATGTGAAGGTTGTTTGCATCAGATTTTTGCTGGGAACTTTGGGAAATTGCAATGATTTCATCCTGTGAGTCTTTGCAAGATGCATACATACTGTGCTTAGAGAAAAGGTATACAACCCCTGAAGGAAGAAAACAACTTCAGCAGTCCTGAGAAGAGGCAGCCTCCGTGTGTTTTGTCCTAGAGCAGCCCTCACACAGGGAACCCTGGACCAGCCAGAATTCCTGAAGTAGGAGCTGGCCACCCTCAGGACTGACTCTGGCAAAAATTTCAGGTCCTACTCACCTGCAGCCCATTGTCAAAGACTTGAGGCTGGCAGAGTAAACTGTTTCTCCAGCAACTCTTAACTGGCTTTAGGTAAATGTTTTGCCTGAGGGCAAATCAACTCCTGCCAGACAACAGCTAGGCCTGCAGTAATCTGTGAGTCCTTAGCATAATAAAGCCTCCTTGTTAACTTGCCAACTGTTAACTTCACCTTACCCAAGCCCAGGCTTAGAAGCAGGGATCCTTCCCATGAGTTTTATACAAATAATAATTATTATAACTAGTCACAATAGGAAATCAGAAGCAACACACTGAGGGCTGAAGTTACTCAGCTCCGCTGCAAATGGTTTGATGCTGGGACTGCTGACAGGAGCATGATTCCCAGGCAGCTTGGATTCTGAGAGTAAGAAGGAAACACCTAGGGGTTTGGGATGAAAGCAAACAGCAGGCACAAGAATGTCTCAGCATCCCAGCGAACAGGGAACTGACACTGAGGCTTTTCTTTCCAGAAAGCAAATGTATTCCTGCTGGCACCGTCCACTTCGGTTCCTACCCCAAGGAACTCAGCCCGAACCCCACGTAGTGGTCTTCTCTGTAGGTCTTACTTCTCTCTCTCCCATCCATAGTATCTTACGAAGATGCAGTAAGTGGTCTCATGTTACAAGGTCCTGAGGGATACTGTCACACATACGTGTAGCCAGGTTGCCTTGAAGGGTTTTCTTTTCCTTCTGTTAGGGAGGGGACCCTACCACATTCCCCCCTTTGAAGCTGTGACCCCCTATCTAGGCTCACAAAGCACCATCTTAGATCAGAGGGTTATATTGTTATCACTTCCTTATGGGAGTGAATGTCTTTTGTTCTCTCTCCTTCTGTCAATTCTGACTGAGAATGGTCTAAGGCAGACCATAGAAGCAGGGGGGCTAAGCAGGCTAACAGTAAGCACCCTCTGAAATATAGGGATCCAATTCCCATGAGGCTTTTGAAACCTTCGGGACTTGAAACCCATCCTCCAAATAAGTCTCTGGGGTTCCGCCTGTTTCACGTCTGGACGGGCACAGGAGCATCCTTTTCTATTTGCCCTGAGGTCTCCTCTATGACGTTTTCCTCATCGTTTATCGGGAGGCAGCAGTTGTTCAGGTGAAATTTTCCACAAAGTCTTGTCTCAGAAGCCAGCATGGAATCTGAGGCCAAGCCATTTTGATAGATGGCATTGTACATTTTGGTTCGTTGCCTGACTAGGAAGCCAAGAGCTCTGGCAGGTTCACTGCTTAGAGTTTGTAGAACTGCTTGCAGTCGACTTATGTGGTTTCACATGTACATGGGAGTGTACTGGCCCCAATATCCATCCTCTGTCTAGATGGCAGGGCCACAAGAATGGATTGGTCGCTCGGGAGGCCATTGATTCTCTATCTCATTGTGAATTTGGAAGGCACGCTGCTCTTTGGAGTCTCCCTGTCCCCATACACTTGAACTCCCAAACGTTTTTCTCTGGTAAGTGGGAGCACGAAGAAAGAGGGACACATCTTTCCAGCACATATGACCCTGACCGGACTGAGGGAAGGACAATACAGTCTGCTCTTTCACATACCTAGTACAGTCCACCTGGGACCTGCCATTCGATGGCTGTGTTGACAGTGTCTGAGGTCTCTCAGAGATAAGAGAACTTAGACAAGGAGTGGGGATGTGGCTCAAGGTGACAAGGCTTTCAGGTGGCACTTTGAGATGGCACTGTTTGCCAAGCCCACAGGTGTATCTCCTTCCTAGGGGAGTCTGTGAGCTGGGGAAGACCGTGCCAGGCTCATCAGTCTCTGCATCATCTGAAGGTTAACCCCTGATTCAGAAATCTGGCCCTCCCTCTCCACATTTTCACCCGTCTGCTTCATTTTCACCCTGAGCCCTCCCTGGAGCCTAGTCCGGGTGTTTGTCGGACAGTCATAGCCTGTGCTCTCCCCTGGGGATCCTGGTGCATTCGTGGTGAGTGGGGCATATATTGGCCCCCAGGAACCCTCGTTCCTCAGCAGGAAAGGTTTCCCTGTCTGCTTGTTCATGTCTTCCTGTGTGTCCCACAGCTAAGGTTTCTGGCCGAGCAGGCCTATGCTGTTTTGATTTGGCCGTGGCAGATCCTCAGAGTTCCTCGGGGTGCAAGCCCCTTGAAGAGACAGAAATAACTGTCTCCTGGGAAGACACCTCAGGGCAAGGTCAGTTTATTGTCAACCAGCGCAACCTTCAGGGTACGTGAAGGGACGAGGCTACCCTGGTCTCGTACTTCCCTCTGCATTTCTTGCAGACATATTGCACACGGGCCAGCCTCTGGACTCAGGACATCCTTCGTCTAGCTTCTTCCTGGCTTCCTTCGACACATCTCACCGTGCAGATGCCTTTCATGTGAGGGTACCTGGGTGAGAGCGCTTTTTGAATCCTCCAAACGTGGGCTGGGAGGAGTGAACTGCTAAGGAGGCTAACACCAGGTGGTGCCCCAAAGGGTTCCCCCCTATCTGCCAGTCCCCGACTTCTGCCATTGTACTCGGGGCTGTGGTGGACCTGGCCCTGCCAGCCAGAACTGTGAGTGTTCCTACACTTGAGTATGCTGAAGGAGGTCAGCACTGCCCAGGCCGAAGCCATGGTGGCCACACCGAGACCACGCAATGGATTTGCAGGGCCACTGAGTTTGCTGAGGCACTGCCTGACGCACATGCCTGTTCGCTCCTAGGCCCCTGACCCAGAAAGCTCCTTGTGGTGGACACCTGTGCCCAGCCCTCATGCCTGTGGTCCCGCTGGCACCTCGGGGCCACAGATGGAAGGTCAGTGCCAGTCGGAGGAAGCGCAAGTGCTGCCAGTAGCAGAGGCTGGGCTGCCTTGCTTGGGGCCCACCACATCCAACATGCACAGGCTTGTGTCAAAATCTCACCCTGGGCAGGGCTTTGGGGAGTGACAGCTCCATGGATCTGAAGTATAAACGGCGACACAGTTAGACCTAGAGCCATGGCAAGGCAGTGGCCAGGAGGAGGCCCCAAGTTCAATACTTCCAATGGCAATGGGAACCCTCTGGAAAGGGGATGTGTCATTTCATGTCCCCTCAGCCAAGAAAGGAGGCCAGCTCCCCTCCCAGTCGTCTGGCCCAGCCTAAGTGCAAATGTGTCAGCTGGGCCCTCCCATCACCCTCGGCTTCTGAATGCCTGCATGGGGTTCACTCCAACTTGCCGGGCTCCCTGTCACCAAAGCTGTGAAACAGTCCTGACTTTGGGACTAGGATCCCCAGCCGAACACCAAGGATATACTTCTCAGGGACTCTATGCAATGGACCCCGGAGACGACCTCGTGTGCAAAAGAGGCAGAGGGGTGACAATAGATTCCCGGCAGCCAGGGTTCCTCACTAGGAATCAGAAGGATATGACATGCTCAAGGAAGTGACTAGTGCCATCTCTTAGCAAGCTGACCCTCTCAGGCATAAGCAACCCCTTCTTCCCAGGAATAAGGGCTTTGGTGAAGGGAGCCCTTAACAGGCTCCACCTGGGGCCCCCGTCAGCAAGGGGCCTGCATTCTGCCTTCAGAAAGAGAGGGCAAGTCGTGCCTTTGGGTCTGTTCCTTGCCCTTTCCCAGGAGAGGACAGGGGCAACAGTGATTCAGCTCTGGCTCTTTGGGGCTCCCAGCTGAGAGTCAAGTGTTTGAACCCCACCGGCTCTAATCGTGCCTCGAAAGTCCCTTTGGGCACTCTGCAGAGTGCAAATGCATGAGCCATCTCATCTGCAGGTTGAAGGCACCTCTCCCAGCTTGGGGAGAGAGGTCAGCTGGCTCCCCATCCCTGCAAGGACTGGAGCCCACTAAGCACCAAACCCCCAGGGACAGAGGGGCCTGCTCTCCTCTGGGATCCCAGACACTGAGGGCTGTCCATTGGCTCAGGAAATGCCTGGGAAGTCCACAGCAATGCTTGCACCTGGGCTGTGTACTGAAACAGACCCATGGATCCTGGAAGGTCCTCGTTGCCCGAGAGTATATTCTTCTGAGGCTCTTGCTCTGAATGCCTCCCACGTAGAATCTAGTTTCAAAAGAGAGCAAGAACATGCCAAGAGCACCCTGAGGACCAACGTTTTTCATTACAAATGAGAACGGGCTCCAGACAGATTCCTGGTCTACTCCTAGCTCCTGGCAAGCTGACTGTCTGGTGAGGAAGAAACACCTGAGGGCTCTGGTCAAAGGAAACCTCCATTGCCTACACCTGAGAGTGCAGTGCGGCAGGAGGTCTGTATTTGTCGTTCAGAAACAGAGGCAAAAGTGTCCTTCCCATCAGGAAACCGATGCCATTGCCGCAGAGGCCAAAGGTCCATGCTCCCAGTTGCTTCTCAAGTGTATGGAACCTGGACCTGATGCACTAGTTCTTTCAAGAGCCCTCTCGCAGCCTACCAGGGCCTGAGGCATAGTGTGCCTAGGGGAAGCATCTGTGAGATAGAAAGAACGAAGGTGTACCCTTCAGTGCACGTAGCAGGGCTGGCTTGGCAGACTTCCTTTGGGACTGGAGAAAGGGACGAGGAGCTTCCTGCACTGAGTGCATTCCTGCCCTGACCTCCAGTGGATAGACACCAGTGGTTTGGGTGGAACGACTTTTCACACTTCTGTGTTTGGAATCAGGCACTGTGGAAGGCTTCCTTGCACAGCCAAGGCCCTGGTCACTCATGGAAGCCAAACGCCCATGTGGGAACCATGTGCTTTTCCAGATGAAGTCATCTCAAGCAGCGCGGGGAAGGAGGCCTACTGGGGAACCTCGAATGCCAAACCCCACAAAGTCGTTAGCAGGGAGTGCATCGTTCTTTGGCCATCTCAGAAACCGACTGCACTCGGCTAGCCTAGGGCTGCAGTGGGAGCAGGCCACCAATGCCTGGGCATTCGTTACGGCAGTGAGAGCCCTCCCACATTTCAATGCGACTCAAGGCCTCTATCGAAATCAGCCAGGGGGTCGCAATACATACATCACGGGTCAAAGGCTCTCATTTCAGTGGACGATAGGAGAAAACTGACCCGAAACTGGCAAGCTCTGTTGCTCATCTCCCTGCGCTTGAAGATGCCTCCTCCCGATTCTCTGGCTCGGCCTACCCAGTAACATTTCCCCTGCCACCTTCGCGTGCCCTATGTCTTTTTCTTGTCCAAATATTTCTCAAAGGCAAGGCCCGAGGGCCTTTTTGCCCACCCTCAGCCAGAGTCGGGATGCTTCCGCCAGCCTCCTCAATTATAATGAGGGGACATTGCTCTTCGGTCTGGCCTTGACTTCCCCACACTGGGGACTTCCTTCAAGACAGAGGAAGCGCATGGGACTGGATACACAGAAAGCCAAAATCTTCCTCTCAGATGGGCATGGGAGAATTCTGAGAATCAAGACACAGGCACAATGCCCCGGCAAGCTCGCTCTTTTCTGAATGAACAAACACACACACGTGGGCTGGGTAAATGGGAATGGTCCATCTGCTGGACGAGGGACCAGAAGGAAAGCTGAGAGCCAAACACAAGCCAGCATCACCTGCCCCCAACCCCAGGAGAGCTCTGTGTGACATGCCTCAGGCACTCCTGGCTGCCCTAGCGCAAGGGAGCGGACAGAAGTCAAATGCTGAAACACATAGGGCCTCCATCAGTTGACAGTCTCTTAGGAAATGACAAGACAAAGGCAGGGGCCTCATCTCCACAATCCTACAGACTCAGTTTCCTGGAGCCCCCAAAGCAGACTGCCCTCCATACTGATGTGAGGAACAAAGGCAAGAAGGAAACGGCATAAAAACCACAGCAGTCCCTAGGGTTTCTGAGTCGCTTCCCATGTGAACTCAGGTCAGGATGTCAGAGTTCCCGTGTTCCAGACGCAGAGAGCAGAGAGTCTGGAGCCTGCTTCACATTCCGTGTCTCCTTCTGTCTCTGCCCCTCTCCTGGTGTATATTCTCTCTCTTTCTCTGTCTGTCTCTGACTGTGGCTCTCTGTCTCACTCTCTGTCTCACTCTCTCTCTCTTGTTTCTCTCATACTCTCTCGCTGTCTGTCACTCTGTCTCCCCTCTCTGTGCAAGAAGAAAGCAACATGGAAAGCAAATAAAATTTGCCGGAGACCGGAAGACCGCAGCCCTGCCGCCTATGGCCAGGGGAAAGGCCTAAGTTTCAATGCCCGTTTGCCCAGAGCCTGGCTTCCGCCAGGGGGCAAGGGCATCCCAAGGCCGATCCTGGGTATGAGGCCACGGGAGCTAGAGCTACCAACTACATTATCCTCTTTGGCCCCAGAGCCTGGCTACTTAGCCAGAGGGTGGGTAAGATGCCTCAAAGAGACCAACAGCCAATGAGGCCCAATCGCAGAGGGGCCATGAGGAAAAAACTCCTGTAGGGCCTCAGAAAGCAGGAACCCAGGCCTCAGGTTTAAGCTCCTGTTATTCAGGGAGAAGTACTAACCATCCCGATGTAAAGCCCCTTTTGGCAGTTACTGCAGGGTGAAGCCAAAGCCTTCCCCAAGCCAATCGAGGCTGCTCTTTTGGTTCCATTTTCCTTAAGAATAATACTTTGGGAGACTTATTGTGTTGATCATGGTGAAAATGAGAAGAAAATCCTTTAGGAGGCTTTTGATTGCCTCAGGTAATAGAGAAATAATTCAAGAATCAAAGAAATCTCTGAGTTTTCTTTTAAACCTAAGAGTGTAGCCCGACCCCCAGGAATGTGGTAATTCATGTCGTTTTTGGGTTGAGACATTAGTAATGGTCGCTAGATCATACATAATCTTAGGGAATCACTTGAGAGAAAAACATGTTTCTCACATGATCTTTCGGCTGTAGCCAGAGCCTTCAATCGAAACCTGTGTATTTTGTTCTTATCCCTTCAACCCCTGATATTTACCAGAAGGTACCCATTAGTTATGCTATAATTGCATGTGAACTGTTTTTTACCCTCCTATACTGATTGTGTCAACATTCTATGTAGTCTTAGAAAACAAAACATTCTTTGAAATGTTAGGGAATGTGAAGGTTGTTTGCATCAGATTTTTGCTGGGAACTTTGGGAAATTGCAATGATTTCATCCTGTGAGTCTTTGCAAGATGCATACATACTGTGCTTAGAGAAAAGGTATACAACCCCTGAAGGAAGAAAACAACTTCAGCAGTCCTGAGAAGAGGCAGCCTCCGTGTGTTTTGTCCTAGAGCAGCCCTCACACAGGGAACCCTGGACCAGCCAGAATTCCTGAAGTAGGAGCTGGCCACCCTCAGGACTGACTCTGGCAAAAATTTCAGGTCCTACTCACCTGCAGCCCATTGTCAAAGACTTGAGGCTGGCAGAGTAAACTGTTTCTCCAGCAACTCTTAACTGGCTTTAGGTAAATGTTTTGCCTGAGGGCAAATCAACTCCTGCCAGACAACAGCTAGGCCTGCAGTAATCTGTGAGTCCTTAGCATAATAAAGCCTCCTTGTTAACTTGCCAACTGTTAACTTCACCTTACCCAAGCCCAGGCTTAGAAGCAGGGATCCTTCCCATGAGTTTTATACAAATAATAATTATTATAACTAGTCACAATAGGAAATCAGAAGCAACACACTGAGGGCTGAAGTTACTCAGCTCCGCTGCAAATGGTTTGATGCTGGGACTGCTGACAGGAGCATGATTCCCAGGCAGCTTGGATTCTGAGAGTAAGAAGGAAACACCTAGGGGTTTGGGATGAAAGCAAACAGCAGGCACAAGAATGTCTCAGCATCCCAGCGAACAGGGAACTGACACTGAGGCTTTTCTTTCCAGAAAGCAAATGTATTCCTGCTGGCACCGTCCACTTCGGTTCCTACCCCAAGGAACTCAGCCCGAACCCCACGTAGTGGTCTTCTCTGTAGGTCTTACTTCTCTCTCTCCCATCCATAGTATCTTACGAAGATGCAGTAAGTGGTCTCATGTTACAAGGTCCTGAGGGATACTGTCACACATACGTGTAGCCAGGTTGCCTTGAAGGGTTTTCTTTTCCTTCTGTTAGGGAGGGGACCCTACCACATTCCCCCCTTTGAAGCTGTGACCCCCTATCTAGGCTCACAAAGCACCATCTTAGATCAGAGGGTTATATTGTTATCACTTCCTTATGGGAGTGAATGTCTTTTGTTCTCTCTCCTTCTGTCAATTCTGACTGAGAATGGTCTAAGGCAGACCATAGAAGCAGGGGGGCTAAGCAGGCTAACAGTAAGCACCCTCTGAAATATAGGGATCCAATTCCCATGAGGCTTTTGAAACCTTCGGGACTTGAAACCCATCCTCCAAATAAGTCTCTGGGGTTCCGCCTGTTTCACGTCTGGACGGGCACAGGAGCATCCTTTTCTATTTGCCCTGAGGTCTCCTCTATGACGTTTTCCTCATCGTTTATCGGGAGGCAGCAGTTGTTCAGGTGAAATTTTCCACAAAGTCTTGTCTCAGAAGCCAGCATGGAATCTGAGGCCAAGCCATTTTGATAGATGGCATTGTACATTTTGGTTCGTTGCCTGACTAGGAAGCCAAGAGCTCTGGCAGGTTCACTGCTTAGAGTTTGTAGAACTGCTTGCAGTCGACTTATGTGGTTTCACATGTACATGGGAGTGTACTGGCCCCAATATCCATCCTCTGTCTAGATGGCAGGGCCACAAGAATGGATTGGTCGCTCGGGAGGCCATTGATTCTCTATCTCATTGTGAATTTGGAAGGCACGCTGCTCTTTGGAGTCTCCCTGTCCCCATACACTTGAACTCCCAAACGTTTTTCTCTGGTAAGTGGGAGCACGAAGAAAGAGGGACACATCTTTCCAGCACATATGACCCTGACCGGACTGAGGGAAGGACAATACAGTCTGCTCTTTCACATACCTAGTACAGTCCACCTGGGACCTGCCATTCGATGGCTGTGTTGACAGTGTCTGAGGTCTCTCAGAGATAAGAGAACTTAGACAAGGAGTGGGGATGTGGCTCAAGGTGACAAGGCTTTCAGGTGGCACTTTGAGATGGCACTGTTTGCCAAGCCCACAGGTGTATCTCCTTCCTAGGGGAGTCTGTGAGCTGGGGAAGACCGTGCCAGGCTCATCAGTCTCTGCATCATCTGAAGGTTAACCCCTGATTCAGAAATCTGGCCCTCCCTCTCCACATTTTCACCCGTCTGCTTCATTTTCACCCTGAGCCCTCCCTGGAGCCTAGTCCGGGTGTTTGTCGGACAGTCATAGCCTGTGCTCTCCCCTGGGGATCCTGGTGCATTCGTGGTGAGTGGGGCATATATTGGCCCCCAGGAACCCTCGTTCCTCAGCAGGAAAG
The DNA here is from genome assembly GCA_030068075.1 of Paguma larvata. Taxonomy (NCBI): domain Eukaryota; kingdom Metazoa; phylum Chordata; class Mammalia; order Carnivora; family Viverridae; genus Paguma; species Paguma larvata. The sequence continues at coordinate 15,624 of JAINVK010001054.1, read as the reverse complement.
GTTTCCCTGTCTGCTTGTTCATGTCTTCCTGTGTGTCCCACAGCTAAGGTTTCTGGCCGAGCAGGCCTATGCTGTTTTGATTTGGCCGTGGCAGATCCTCAGAGTTCCTCGGGGTGCAAGCCCCTTGAAGAGACAGAAATAACTGTCTCCTGGGAAGACACCTCAGGGCAAGGTCAGTTTATTGTCAACCAGCGCAACCTTCAGGGTACGTGAAGGGACGAGGCTACCCTGGTCTCGTACTTCCCTCTGCATTTCTTGCAGACATATTGCACACGGGCCAGCCTCTGGACTCAGGACATCCTTCGTCTAGCTTCTTCCTGGCTTCCTTCGACACATCTCACCGTGCAGATGCCTTTCATGTGAGGGTACCTGGGTGAGAGCGCTTTTTGAATCCTCCAAACGTGGGCTGGGAGGAGTGAACTGCTAAGGAGGCTAACACCAGGTGGTGCCCCAAAGGGTTCCCCCCTATCTGCCAGTCCCCGACTTCTGCCATTGTACTCGGGGCTGTGGTGGACCTGGCCCTGCCAGCCAGAACTGTGAGTGTTCCTACACTTGAGTATGCTGAAGGAGGTCAGCACTGCCCAGGCCGAAGCCATGGTGGCCACACCGAGACCACGCAATGGATTTGCAGGGCCACTGAGTTTGCTGAGGCACTGCCTGACGCACATGCCTGTTCGCTCCTAGGCCCCTGACCCAGAAAGCTCCTTGTGGTGGACACCTGTGCCCAGCCCTCATGCCTGTGGTCCCGCTGGCACCTCGGGGCCACAGATGGAAGGTCAGTGCCAGTCGGAGGAAGCGCAAGTGCTGCCAGTAGCAGAGGCTGGGCTGCCTTGCTTGGGGCCCACCACATCCAACATGCACAGGCTTGTGTCAAAATCTCACCCTGGGCAGGGCTTTGGGGAGTGACAGCTCCATGGATCTGAAGTATAAACGGCGACACAGTTAGACCTAGAGCCATGGCAAGGCAGTGGCCAGGAGGAGGCCCCAAGTTCAATACTTCCAATGGCAATGGGAACCCTCTGGAAAGGGGATGTGTCATTTCATGTCCCCTCAGCCAAGAAAGGAGGCCAGCTCCCCTCCCAGTCGTCTGGCCCAGCCTAAGTGCAAATGTGTCAGCTGGGCCCTCCCATCACCCTCGGCTTCTGAATGCCTGCATGGGGTTCACTCCAACTTGCCGGGCTCCCTGTCACCAAAGCTGTGAAACAGTCCTGACTTTGGGACTAGGATCCCCAGCCGAACACCAAGGATATACTTCTCAGGGACTCTATGCAATGGACCCCGGAGACGACCTCGTGTGCAAAAGAGGCAGAGGGGTGACAATAGATTCCCGGCAGCCAGGGTTCCTCACTAGGAATCAGAAGGATATGACATGCTCAAGGAAGTGACTAGTGCCATCTCTTAGCAAGCTGACCCTCTCAGGCATAAGCAACCCCTTCTTCCCAGGAATAAGGGCTTTGGTGAAGGGAGCCCTTAACAGGCTCCACCTGGGGCCCCCGTCAGCAAGGGGCCTGCATTCTGCCTTCAGAAAGAGAGGGCAAGTCGTGCCTTTGGGTCTGTTCCTTGCCCTTTCCCAGGAGAGGACAGGGGCAACAGTGATTCAGCTCTGGCTCTTTGGGGCTCCCAGCTGAGAGTCAAGTGTTTGAACCCCACCGGCTCTAATCGTGCCTCGAAAGTCCCTTTGGGCACTCTGCAGAGTGCAAATGCATGAGCCATCTCATCTGCAGGTTGAAGGCACCTCTCCCAGCTTGGGGAGAGAGGTCAGCTGGCTCCCCATCCCTGCAAGGACTGGAGCCCACTAAGCACCAAACCCCCAGGGACAGAGGGGCCTGCTCTCCTCTGGGATCCCAGACACTGAGGGCTGTCCATTGGCTCAGGAAATGCCTGGGAAGTCCACAGCAATGCTTGCACCTGGGCTGTGTACTGAAACAGACCCATGGATCCTGGAAGGTCCTCGTTGCCCGAGAGTATATTCTTCTGAGGCTCTTGCTCTGAATGCCTCCCACGTAGAATCTAGTTTCAAAAGAGAGCAAGAACATGCCAAGAGCACCCTGAGGACCAACGTTTTTCATTACAAATGAGAACGGGCTCCAGACAGATTCCTGGTCTACTCCTAGCTCCTGGCAAGCTGACTGTCTGGTGAGGAAGAAACACCTGAGGGCTCTGGTCAAAGGAAACCTCCATTGCCTACACCTGAGAGTGCAGTGCGGCAGGAGGTCTGTATTTGTCGTTCAGAAACAGAGGCAAAAGTGTCCTTCCCATCAGGAAACCGATGCCATTGCCGCAGAGGCCAAAGGTCCATGCTCCCAGTTGCTTCTCAAGTGTATGGAACCTGGACCTGATGCACTAGTTCTTTCAAGAGCCCTCTCGCAGCCTACCAGGGCCTGAGGCATAGTGTGCCTAGGGGAAGCATCTGTGAGATAGAAAGAACGAAGGTGTACCCTTCAGTGCACGTAGCAGGGCTGGCTTGGCAGACTTCCTTTGGGACTGGAGAAAGGGACGAGGAGCTTCCTGCACTGAGTGCATTCCTGCCCTGACCTCCAGTGGATAGACACCAGTGGTTTGGGTGGAACGACTTTTCACACTTCTGTGTTTGGAATCAGGCAGTGTGGAAGGCTTCCTTGCACAGCCAAGGCCCTGGTCACTCATGGAAGCCAAACGCCCATGTGGGAACCATGTGCTTTTCCAGATGAAGTCATCTCAAGCAGCGCGGGGAAGGAGGCCTACTGGGGAACCTCGAATGCCAAACCCCACAAAGTCGTTAGCAGGGAGTGCATCGTTCTTTGGCCATCTCAGAAACCGACTGCACTCGGCTAGCCTAGGGCTGCAGTGGGAGCAGGCCACCAATGCCTGGGCATTCGTTACGGCAGTGAGAGCCCTCCCACATTTCAATGCGACTCAAGGCCTCTATCGAAATCAGCCAGGGGGTCGCAATACATACATCACGGGGCAAAGGCTCTCATTTCAGTGGACGATAGGAGAAAACTGACCCGAAACTGGCAAGCTCTGTTGCTCATCTCCCTGCGCTTGAAGATGCCTCCTCCCGATTCTCTGGCTCGGCCTACCCAGTAACATTTCCCCTGCCACCTTCGCGTGCCCTATGTCTTTTTCTTGTCCAAATATTTCTCAAAGGCAAGGCCCGAGGGCCTTTTTGCCCACCCTCAGCCAGAGTCGGGATGCTTCCGCCAGCCTCCTCAATTATAATGAGGGGACATTGCTCTTCGGTCTGGCCTTGACTTCCCCACACTGGGGACTTCCTTCAAGACAGAGGAAGCGCATGGGACTGGATACACAGAAAGCCAAAATCTTCCTCTCAGATGGGCATGGGAGAATTCTGAGAATCAAGACACAGGCACAATGCCCCGGCAAGCTCGCTCTTTTCTGAATGAACAAACACACACACGTGGGCTGGGTAAATGGGAATGGTCCATCTGCTGGACGAGGGACCAGAAGGAAAGCTGAGAGCCAAACACAAGCCAGCATCACCTGCCCCCAACCCCAGGAGAGCTCTGTGTGACATGCCTCAGGCACTCCTGGCTGCCCTAGCGCAAGGGAGCGGACAGAAGTCAAATGCTGAAACACATAGGGCCTCCATCAGTTGACAGTCTCTTAGGAAATGACAAGACAAAGGCAGGGGCCTCATCTCCACAATCCTACAGACTCAGTTTCCTGGAGCCCCCAAAGCAGACTGCCCTCCATACTGATGTGAGGAACAAAGGCAAGAAGGAAACGGCATAAAAACCACAGCAGTCCCTAGGGTTTCTGAGTCGCTTCCCATGTGAACTCAGGTCAGGATGTCAGAGTTCCCGTGTTCCAGACGCAGAGAGCAGAGAGTCTGGAGCCTGCTTCACATTCCGTGTCTCCTTCTGTCTCTGCCCCTCTCCTGGTGTATATTCTCTCTCTTTCTCTGTCTGTCTCTGACTGTGGCTCTCTGTCTCACTCTCTGTCTCACTCTCTCTCTCTTGTTTCTCTCATACTCTCTCGCTGTCTGTCACTCTGTCTCCCCTCTCTGTGCAAGAAGAAAGCAACATGGAAAGCAAATAAAATTTGCCGGAGACCGGAAGACCGCAGCCCTGCCGCCTATGGCCAGGGGAAAGGCCTAAGTTTCAATGCCCGTTTGCCCAGAGCCTGGCTTCCGCCAGGGGGCAAGGGCATCCCAAGGCCGATCCTGGGTATGAGGCCACGGGAGCTAGAGCTACCAACTACATTATCCTCTTTGGCCCCAGAGCCTGGCTACTTAGCCAGAGGGTGGGTAAGATGCCTCAAAGAGACCAACAGCCAATGAGGCCCAATCGCAGAGGGGCCATGAGGAAAAAACTCCTGTAGGGCCTCAGAAAGCAGGAACCCAGGCCTCAGGTTTAAGCTCCTGTTATTCAGGGAGAAGTACTAACCATCCCGATGTAAAGCCCCTTTTGGCAGTTACTGCAGGGTGAAGCCAAAGCCTTCCCCAAGCCAATCGAGGCTGCTCTTTTGGTTCCATTTTCCTTAAGAATAATACTTTGGGAGACTTATTGTGTTGATCATGGTGAAAATGAGAAGAAAATCCTTTAGGAGGCTTTTGATTGCCTCAGGTAATAGAGAAATAATTCAAGAATCAAAGAAATCTCTGAGTTTTCTTTTAAACCTAAGAGTGTAGCCCGACCCCCAGGAATGTGGTAATTCATGTCGTTTTTGGGTTGAGACATTAGTAATGGTCGCTAGATCATACATAATCTTAGGGAATCACTTGAGAGAAAAACATGTTTCTCACATGATCTTTCGGCTGTAGCCAGAGCCTTCAATCGAAACCTGTGTATTTTGTTCTTATCCCTTCAACCCCTGATATTTACCAGAAGGTACCCATTAGTTATGCTATAATTGCATGTGAACTGTTTTTTACCCTCCTATACTGATTGTGTCAACATTCTATGTAGTCTTAGAAAACAAAACATTCTTTGAAATGTTAGGGAATGTGAAGGTTGTTTGCATCAGATTTTTGCTGGGAACTTTGGGAAATTGCAATGATTTCATCCTGTGAGTCTTTGCAAGATGCATACATACTGTGCTTAGAGAAAAGGTATACAACCCCTGAAGGAAGAAAACAACTTCAGCAGTCCTGAGAAGAGGCAGCCTCCGTGTGTTTTGTCCTAGAGCAGCCCTCACACAGGGAACCCTGGACCAGCCAGAATTCCTGAAGTAGGAGCTGGCCACCCTCAGGACTGACTCTGGCAAAAATTTCAGGTCCTACTCACCTGCAGCCCATTGTCAAAGACTTGAGGCTGGCAGAGTAAACTGTTTCTCCAGCAACTCTTAACTGGCTTTAGGTAAATGTTTTGCCTGAGGGCAAATCAACTCCTGCCAGACAACAGCTAGGCCTGCAGTAATCTGTGAGTCCTTAGCATAATAAAGCCTCCTTGTTAACTTGCCAACTGTTAACTTCACCTTACCCAAGCCCAGGCTTAGAAGCAGGGATCCTTCCCATGAGTTTTATACAAATAATAATTATTATAACTAGTCACAATAGGAAATCAGAAGCAACACACTGAGGGCTGAAGTTACTCAGCTCCGCTGCAAATGGTTTGATGCTGGGACTGCTGACAGGAGCATGATTCCCAGGCAGCTTGGATTCTGAGAGTAAGAAGGAAACACCTAGGGGTTTGGGATGAAAGCAAACAGCAGGCACAAGAATGTCTCAGCATCCCAGCGAACAGGGAACTGACACTGAGGCTTTTCTTTCCAGAAAGCAAATGTATTCCTGCTGGCACCGTCCACTTCGGTTCCTACCCCAAGGAACTCAGCCCGAACCCCACGTAGTGGTCTTCTCTGTAGGTCTTACTTCTCTCTCTCCCATCCATAGTATCTTACGAAGATGCAGTAAGTGGTCTCATGTTACAAGGTCCTGAGGGATACTGTCACACATACGTGTAGCCAGGTTGCCTTGAAGGGTTTTCTTTTCCTTCTGTTAGGGAGGGGACCCTACCACATTCCCCCCTTTGAAGCTGTGACCCCCTATCTAGGCTCACAAAGCACCATCTTAGATCAGAGGGTTATATTGTTATCACTTCCTTATGGGAGTGAATGTCTTTTGTTCTCTCTCCTTCTGTCAATTCTGACTGAGAATGGTCTAAGGCAGACCATAGAAGCAGGGGGGCTAAGCAGGCTAACAGTAAGCACCCTCTGAAATATAGGGATCCAATTCCCATGAGGCTTTTGAAACCTTCGGGACTTGAAACCCATCCTCCAAATAAGTCTCTGGGGTTCCGCCTGTTTCACGTCTGGACGGGCACAGGAGCATCCTTTTCTATTTGCCCTGAGGTCTCCTCTATGACGTTTTCCTCATCGTTTATCGGGAGGCAGCAGTTGTTCAGGTGAAATTTTCCACAAAGTCTTGTCTCAGAAGCCAGCATGGAATCTGAGGCCAAGCCATTTTGATAGATGGCATTGTACATTTTGGTTCGTTGCCTGACTAGGAAGCCAAGAGCTCTGGCAGGTTCACTGCTTAGAGTTTGTAGAACTGCTTGCAGTCGACTTATGTGGTTTCACATGTACATGGGAGTGTACTGGCCCCAATATCCATCCTCTGTCTAGATGGCAGGGCCACAAGAATGGATTGGTCGCTCGGGAGGCCATTGATTCTCTATCTCATTGTGAATTTGGAAGGCACGCTGCTCTTTGGAGTCTCCCTGTCCCCATACACTTGAACTCCCAAACGTTTTTCTCTGGTAAGTGGGAGCACGAAGAAAGAGGGACACATCTTTCCAGCACATATGACCCTGACCGGACTGAGGGAAGGACAATACAGTCTGCTCTTTCACATACCTAGTACAGTCCACCTGGGACCTGCCATTCGATGGCTGTGTTGACAGTGTCTGAGGTCTCTCAGAGATAAGAGAACTTAGACAAGGAGTGGGGATGTGGCTCAAGGTGACAAGGCTTTCAGGTGGCACTTTGAGATGGCACTGTTTGCCAAGCCCACAGGTGTATCTCCTTCCTAGGGGAGTCTGTGAGCTGGGGAAGACCGTGCCAGGCTCATCAGTCTCTGCATCATCTGAAGGTTAACCCCTGATTCAGAAATCTGGCCCTCCCTCTCCACATTTTCACCCGTCTGCTTCATTTTCACCCTGAGCCCTCCCTGGAGCCTAGTCCGGGTGTTTGTCGGACAGTCATAGCCTGTGCTCTCCCCTGGGGATCCTGGTGCATTCGTGGTGAGTGGGGCATATATTGGCCCCCAGGAACCCTCGTTCCTCAGCAGGAAAGGTTTCCCTGTCTGCTTGTTCATGTCTTCCTGTGTGTCCCACAGCTAAGGTTTCTGGCCGAGCAGGCCTATGCTGTTTTGATTTGGCCGTGGCAGATCCTCAGAGTTCCTCGGGGTGCAAGCCCCTTGAAGAGACAGAAATAACTGTCTCCTGGGAAGACACCTCAGGGCAAGGTCAGTTTATTGTCAACCAGCGCAACCTTCAGGGTACGTGAAGGGACGAGGCTACCCTGGTCTCGTACTTCCCTCTGCATTTCTTGCAGACATATTGCACACGGGCCAGCCTCTGGACTCAGGACATCCTTCGTCTAGCTTCTTCCTGGCTTCCTTCGACACATCTCACCGTGCAGATGCCTTTCATGTGAGGGTACCTGGGTGAGAGCGCTTTTTGAATCCTCCAAACGTGGGCTGGGAGGAGTGAACTGCTAAGGAGGCTAACACCAGGTGGTGCCCCAAAGGGTTCCCCCCTATCTGCCAGTCCCCGACTTCTGCCATTGTACTCGGGGCTGTGGTGGACCTGGCCCTGCCAGCCAGAACTGTGAGTGTTCCTACACTTGAGTATGCTGAAGGAGGTCAGCACTGCCCAGGCCGAAGCCATGGTGGCCACACCGAGACCACGCAATGGATTTGCAGGGCCACTGAGTTTGCTGAGGCACTGCCTGACGCACATGCCTGTTCGCTCCTAGGCCCCTGACCCAGAAAGCTCCTTGTGGTGGACACCTGTGCCCAGCCCTCATGCCTGTGGTCCCGCTGGCACCTCGGGGCCACAGATGGAAGGTCAGTGCCAGTCGGAGGAAGCGCAAGTGCTGCCAGTAGCAGAGGCTGGGCTGCCTTGCTTGGGGCCCACCACATCCAACATGCACAGGCTTGTGTCAAAATCTCACCCTGGGCAGGGCTTTGGGGAGTGACAGCTCCATGGATCTGAAGTATAAACGGCGACACAGTTAGACCTAGAGCCATGGCAAGGCAGTGGCCAGGAGGAGGCCCCAAGTTCAATACTTCCAATGGCAATGGGAACCCTCTGGAAAGGGGATGTGTCATTTCATGTCCCCTCAGCCAAGAAAGGAGGCCAGCTCCCCTCCCAGTCGTCTGGCCCAGCCTAAGTGCAAATGTGTCAGCTGGGCCCTCCCATCACCCTCGGCTTCTGAATGCCTGCATGGGGTTCACTCCAACTTGCCGGGCTCCCTGTCACCAAAGCTGTGAAACAGTCCTGACTTTGGGACTAGGATCCCCAGCCGAACACCAAGGATATACTTCTCAGGGACTCTATGCAATGGACCCCGGAGACGACCTCGTGTGCAAAAGAGGCAGAGGGGTGACAATAGATTCCCGGCAGCCAGGGTTCCTCACTAGGAATCAGAAGGATATGACATGCTCAAGGAAGTGACTAGTGCCATCTCTTAGCAAGCTGACCCTCTCAGGCATAAGCAACCCCTTCTTCCCAGGAATAAGGGCTTTGGTGAAGGGAGCCCTTAACAGGCTCCACCTGGGGCCCCCGTCAGCAAGGGGCCTGCATTCTGCCTTCAGAAAGAGAGGGCAAGTCGTGCCTTTGGGTCTGTTCCTTGCCCTTTCCCAGGAGAGGACAGGGGCAACAGTGATTCAGCTCTGGCTCTTTGGGGCTCCCAGCTGAGAGTCAAGTGTTTGAACCCCACCGGCTCTAATCGTGCCTCGAAAGTCCCTTTGGGCACTCTGCAGAGTGCAAATGCATGAGCCATCTCATCTGCAGGTTGAAGGCACCTCTCCCAGCTTGGGGAGAGAGGTCAGCTGGCTCCCCATCCCTGCAAGGACTGGAGCCCACTAAGCACCAAACCCCCAGGGACAGAGGGGCCTGCTCTCCTCTGGGATCCCAGACACTGAGGGCTGTCCATTGGCTCAGGAAATGCCTGGGAAGTCCACAGCAATGCTTGCACCTGGGCTGTGTACTGAAACAGACCCATGGATCCTGGAAGGTCCTCGTTGCCCGAGAGTATATTCTTCTGAGGCTCTTGCTCTGAATGCCTCCCACGTAGAATCTAGTTTCAAAAGAGAGCAAGAACATGCCAAGAGCACCCTGAGGACCAACGTTTTTCATTACAAATGAGAACGGGCTCCAGACAGATTCCTGGTCTACTCCTAGCTCCTGGCAAGCTGACTGTCTGGTGAGGAAGAAACACCTGAGGGCTCTGGTCAAAGGAAACCTCCATTGCCTACACCTGAGAGTGCAGTGCGGCAGGAGGTCTGTATTTGTCGTTCAGAAACAGAGGCAAAAGTGTCCTTCCCATCAGGAAACCGATGCCATTGCCGCAGAGGCCAAAGGTCCATGCTCCCAGTTGCTTCTCAAGTGTATGGAACCTGGACCTGATGCACTAGTTCTTTCAAGAGCCCTCTCGCAGCCTACCAGGGCCTGAGGCATAGTGTGCCTAGGGGAAGCATCTGTGAGATAGAAAGAACGAAGGTGTACCCTTCAGTGCACGTAGCAGGGCTGGCTTGGCAGACTTCCTTTGGGACTGGAGAAAGGGACGAGGAGCTTCCTGCACTGAGTGCATTCCTGCCCTGACCTCCAGTGGATAGACACCAGTGGTTTGGGTGGAACGACTTTTCACACTTCTGTGTTTGGAATCAGGCAGTGTGGAAGGCTTCCTTGCACAGCCAAGGCACTGGTCACTCATGGAAGCCAAACGCCCATGTGGGAACCATGTGCTTTTCCAGATGAAGTCATCTCAAGCAGCGCGGGGAAGGAGGCCTACTGGGGAACCTCGAATGCCAAACCCCACAAAGTCGTTAGCAGGGAGTGCATCGTTCTTTGGCCATCTCAGAAACCGACTGCACTCGGCTAGCCTAGGGCTGCAGTGGGAGCAGGCCACCAATGCCTGGGCATTCGTTACGGCAGTGAGAGCCCTCCCACATTTCAATGCGACTCAAGGCCTCTATCGAAATCAGCCAGGGGGTCGCAATACATACATCACGGGTCAAAGGCTCTCATTTCAGTGGACGATAGGAGAAAACTGACCCGAAACTGGCAAGCTCTGTTGCTCATCTCCCTGCGCTTGAAGATGCCTCCTCCCGATTCTCTGGCTCGGCCTACCCAGTAACATTTCCCCTGCCACCTTCGCGTGCCCTATGTCTTTTTCTTGTCCAAATATTTCTCAAAGGCAAGGCCCGAGGGCCTTTTTGCCCACCCTCAGCCAGAGTCGGGATGCTTCCGCCAGCCTCCTCAATTATAATGAGGGGACATTGCTCTTCGGTCTGGCCTTGACTTCCCCACACTGGGGACTTCCTTCAAGACAGAGGAAGCGCATGGGACTGGATACACAGAAAGCCAAAATCTTCCTCTCAGATGGGCATGGGAGAATTCTGAGAATCAAGACACAGGCACAATGCCCCGGCAAGCTCGCTCTTTTCTGAATGAACAAACACACACACGTGGGCTGGGTAAATGGGAATGGTCCATCTGCTGGACGAGGGACCAGAAGGAAAGCTGAGAGCCAAACACAAGCCAGCATCACCTGCCCCCAACCCCAGGAGAGCTCTGTGTGACATGCCTCAGGCACTCCTGGCTGCCCTAGCGCAAGGGAGCGGACAGAAGTCAAATGCTGAAACACATAGGGCCTCCATCAGTTGACAGTCTCTTAGGAAATGACAAGACAAAGGCAGGGGCCTCATCTCCACAATCCTACAGACTCAGTTTCCTGGAGCCCCCAAAGCAGACTGCCCTCCATACTGATGTGAGGAACAAAGGCAAGAAGGAAACGGCATAAAAACCACAGCAGTCCCTAGGGTTTCTGAGTCGCTTCCCATGTGAACTCAGGTCAGGATGTCAGAGTTCCCGTGTTCCAGACGCAGAGAGCAGAGAGTCTGGAGCCTGCTTCACATTCCGTGTCTCCTTCTGTCTCTGCCCCTCTCCTGGTGTATATTCTCTCTCTTTCTCTGTCTGTCTCTGACTGTGGCTCTCTGTCTCACTCTCTGTCTCACTCTCTCTCTCTTGTTTCTCTCATACTCTCTCGCTGTCTGTCACTCTGTCTCCCCTCTCTGTGCAAGAAGAAAGCAACATGGAAAGCAAATAAAATTTGCCGGAGACCGGAAGACCGCAGCCCTGCCGCCTATGGCCAGGGGAAAGGCCTAAGTTTCAATGCCCGTTTGCCCAGAGCCTGGGTATGAGGCCACGGGAGCTAGAGCTACCAACTACATTATCCTCTTTGGCCCCAGAGCCTGGCTACTTAGCCAGAGGGTGGGTAAGATGCCTCAAAGAGACCAACAGCCAATGAGGCCCAATCGCAGAGGGGCCATGAGGAAAAAACTCCTGTAGGGCCTCAGAAAGCAGGAACCCAGGCCTCAGGTTTAAGCTCCTGTTATTCAGGGAGAAGTACTAACCATCCCGATGTAAAGCCCCTTTTGGCAGTTACTGCAGGGTGAAGCCAAAGCCTTCCCCAAGCCAATCGAGGCTGCTCTTTTGGTTCCATTTTCCTTAAGAATAATACTTTGGGAGACTTATTGTGTTGATCATGGTGAAAATGAGAAGAAAATCCTTTAGGAGGCTTTTGATTGCCTCAGGTAATAGAGAAATAATTCAAGAATCAAAGAAATCTCTGAGTTTTCTTTTAAACCTAAGAGTGTAGCCCGACCCCCAGGAATGTGGTAATTCATGTCGTTTTTGGGTTGAGACATTAGTAATGGTCGCTAGATCATACATAATCTTAGGGAATCACTTGAGAGAAAAACATGTTTCTCACATGATCTTTCGGCTGTAGCCAGAGCCTTCAATCGAAACCTGTGTATTTTGTTCTTATCCCTTCAACCCCTGATATTTACCAGAAGGTACCCATTAGTTATGCTATAATTGCATGTGAACTGTTTTTTACCCTCCTATACTGATTGTGTCAACATTCTATGTAGTCTTAGAAAACAAAACATTCTTTGAAATGTTAGGGAATGTGAAGGTTGTTTGCATCAGATTTTTGCTGGGAACTTTGGGAAATTGCAATGATTTCATCCTGTGAGTCTTTGCAAGATGCATACATACTGTGCTTAGAGAAAAGGTATACAACCCCTGAAGGAAGAAAACAACTTCAGCAGTCCTGAGAAGAGGCAGCCTCCGTGTGTTTTGTCCTAGAGCAGCCCTCACACAGGGAACCCTGGACCAGCCAGAATTCCTGAAGTAGGAGCTGGCCACCCTCAGGACTGACTCTGGCAAAAATTTCAGGTCCTACTCACCTGCAGCCCATTGTCAAAGACTTGAGGCTGGCAGAGTAAACTGTTTCTCCAGCAACTCTTAACTGGCTTTAGGTAAATGTTTTGCCTGAGGGCAAATCAACTCCTGCCAGACAACAGCTAGGCCTGCAGTAATCTGTGAGTCCTTAGCATAATAAAGCCTCCTTGTTAACTTGCCAACTGTTAACTTCACCTTACCCAAGCCCAGGCTTAGAAGCAGGGATCCTTCCCATGAGTTTTATACAAATAATAATTATTATAACTAGTCACAATAGGAAATCAGAAGCAACACACTGAGGGCTGAAGTTACTCAGCTCCGCTGCAAATGGTTTGATGCTGGGACTGCTGACAGGAGCATGATTCCCAGGCAGCTTGGATTCTGAGAGTAAGAAGGAAACACCTAGGGGTTTGGGATGAAAGCAAACAGCAGGCACAAGAATGTCTCAGCATCCCAGCGAACAGGGAACTGACACTGAGGCTTTTCTTTCCAGAAAGCAAATGTATTCCTGCTGGCACCGTCCACTTCGGTTCCTACCCCAAGGAACTCAGCCCGAACCCCACGTAGTGGTCTTCTCTGTAGGTCTTACTTCTCTCTCTCCCATCCATAGTATCTTACGAAGATGCAGTAAGTGGTCTCATGTTACAAGGTCCTGAGGGATACTGTCACACATACGTGTAGCCAGGTTGCCTTGAAGGGTTTTCTTTTCCTTCTGTTAGGGAGGGGACCCTACCACATTCCCCCTTTGAAGCTGTGACCCCCTATCTAGGCTCACAAAGCACCATCTTAGATCAGAGGGTTATATTGTTATCACTTCCTTATGGGAGTGAATGTCTTTTGTTCTCTCTCCTTCTGTCAATTCTGACTGAGAATGGTCTAAGGCAGACCATAGAAGCAGGGGGGCTAAGCAGGCTAACAGTAAGCACCCTCTGAAATATAGGGATCCAATTCCCATGAGGCTTTTGAAACCTTCGGGACTTGAAACCCATCCTCCAAATAAGTCTCTGGGGTTCCGCCTGTTTCACGTCTGGACGGGCACAGGAGCATCCTTTTCTATTTGAACTGAGGTCTCCTCTATGACGTTTTCCTCATCGTTTATCGGGAGGCAGCAGTTGTTCAGGTGAAATTTTCCACAAAGTCTTGTCTCAGAAGCCAGCATGGAATCTGAGGCCAAGCCATTTTGATAGATGGCATTGTACATTTTGGTTCGTTGCCTGACTAGGAAGCCAAGAGCTCTGGCAGGTTCACTGCTTAGAGTTTGTAGAACTGCTTGCAGTCGACTTATGTGGTTTCACATGTACATGGGAGTGTACTGGCCCCAATATCCATCCTCTGTCTAGATGGCAGGGCCACAAGAATGGATTGGTCGCTCGGGAGGCCATTGATTCTCTATCTCATTGTGAATTTGGAAGGCACGCTGCTCTTTGGAGTCTCCCTGTCCCCATACACTTGAACTCCCAAACGTTTTTCTCTGGTAAGTGGGAGCACGAAGAAAGAGGGACACATCTTTCCAGCACATATGACCCTGACCGGACTGAGGGAAGGACAATACAGTCTGCTCTTTCACATACCTAGTACAGTCCACCTGGGACCTGCCATTCGATGGCTGTGTTGACAGTGTCTGAGGTCTCTCAGAGATAAGAGAACTTAGACAAGGAGTGGGGATGTGGCTCAAGGTGACAAGGCTTTCAGGTGGCACTTTGAGATGGCACTGTTTGCCAAGCCCACAGGTGTATCTCCTTCCTAGGGGAGTCTGTGAGCTGGGGAAGACCGTGCCAGGCTCATCAGTCTCTGCATCATCTGAAGGTTAACCCCTGATTCAGAAATCTGGCCCTCCCTCTCCACATTTTCACCCGTCTGCTTCATTTTCACCCTGAGCCCTCCCTGGAGCCTAGTCCGGGTGTTTGTCGGACAGTCATAGCCTGTGCTCTCCCTGGGGATCCTGGTGCATTCGTGGTGAGTGGGGCATATATTGGCCCCCAGGAACCCTCGTTCCTCAGCAGGAAAGGTTTCCCTGTCTGCTTGTTCATGTCTTCCTGTGTGTCCCACAGCTAAGGTTTCTGGCCGAGCAGGCCTATGCTGTTTTGATTTGGCCGTGGCAGATCCTCAGAGTTCCTCGGGGTGCAAGCCCCTTGAAGAGACAGAAATAACTGTCTCCTGGGAAGACACCTCAGGGCAAGGTCAGTTTATTGTCAACCAGCGCAACCTTCAGGGTACGTGAAGGGACGAGGCTACCCTGGTCTCGTACTTCCCTCTGCATTTCTTGCAGACATATTGCACACGGGCCAGCCTCTGGACTCAGGACATCCTTCGTCTAGCTTCTTCCTGGCTTCCTTCGACACATCTCACCGTGCAGATGCCTTTCATGTGAGGGTACCTGGGTGAGAGCGCTTTTTGAATCCTCCAAACGTGGGCTGGGAGGAGTGAACTGCTAAGGAGGCTAACACCAGGTGGTGCCCCAAAGGGTTCCCCCCTATCTGCCAGTCCCCGACTTCTGCCATTGTACTCGGGGCTGTGGTGGACCTGGCCCTGCCAGCCAGAACTGTGAGTGTTCCTACACTTGAGTATGCTGAAGGAGGTCAGCACTGCCCAGGCCGAAGCCATGGTGGCCACACCGAGACCACGCAATGGATTTGCAGGGCCACTGAGTTTGCTGAGGCACTGCCTGACGCACATGCCTGTTCGCTCCTAGGCCCCTGACCCAGAAAGCTCCTTGTGGTGGACACCTGTGCCCAGCCCTCATGCCTGTGGTCCCGCTGGCACCTCGGGGCCACAGATGGAAGGTCAGTGCCAGTCGGAGGAAGCGCAAGTGCTGCCAGTAGCAGAGGCTGGGCTGCCTTGCTTGGGGCCCACCACATCCAACATGCACAGGCTTGTGTCAAAATCTCACCCTGGGCAGGGCTTTGGGGAGTGACAGCTCCATGGATCGAAGTATAAACGGCGACACAGTTAGACCTAGAGCCATGGCAGGCAGTGGCCAGGAGGAGGCCCCAAGTTCAATACTTCCAATGGCAATGGGAACCCTCTGGAAAGGGGATGTGTCATTTCATGTCCCCTCAGCCAAGAAAGGAGGCCAGCTCCCCTCCCAGTCGTCTGGCCCAGCCTAAGTGCAAATGTGTCAGCTGGGCCCTCCCATCACCCTCGGCTTCTGAATGCCTGCATGGGGTTCACTCCAACTTGCCGGGCTCCCTGTCACCAAAGCTGTGAA
>JAINVK010001053.1:0-121262 GCA_030068075.1 Paguma larvata | reverse complement strand
AGAGAAGAGGAGACTGGCTTGTGCCTTCCAGGCCCACGGCCCGGGCAACGACGCACTGGGGAGCCACGAAGGACAGGTCGCCCGAGCTCCAGGCGCCAGCGCGGGTCCAGGGCCACTGCGGGTCCCCAGGATCCCTTGCCCAGGGTGGTGTGCTCCATTGGGCCTCAGCGTAATCCTATTGAGCATGATTTTTAGGTCATCATCTCTCTTCGAGACCATATGAGTTCTCATCATTGACCCAAGCAAGGCAGTGCCCACGTGCCCGTGGCCCCCATGCGCGGGCCGGCTCAACACGCTTACCAGTGCTGGCGTGGGGAGCTCTGGCTGTGGCAGCTTGTGCGCCTGGCTCGGGGCCGGTTCCCCAAGGTGGGCCAACTTAGGCTGGCTCTGGCCGGGGGGATCTCCGGGCAGGCACGTGCTCAGTCCAGAGAGAGGTAGCCCAGCCATGAGAAGACGTTTGTCCCGCGGGCCTGACCTGGCGTCCGCGGGCGGTAGGCATGCTATGCGTGGGGCAGTGACCCCGCTGGTGACGTCAGCCAGACCCCAGGCACGGCAGGAAAGTTCCCGGGCCGGGCGCGCGGTCCTCTGCCTGAGGGGTCCCGCGGACCAGAGCCGGGGCAGGGTCCCCACGGAGGCATCAGAACATGCCCCCTGCACAAAGAGGCAGGGTTTGGAGGGCCCTCGGCGAGCTTGTGGCCTGCTCAAGGACGAGCCGTGGAGCTACGGCCCAGCCCTGGGCCTTGCCAGCAGTGGGCAGGGGTCTGGGCCAGGGACGGGCCCCGGGCCGGCGAGGACATGAACCTCCAAGCCCCTTGGGGATTGGGATGGAAGGAGTCCTTGGCAAGAAGGGGTCGTGGGGCCCTGAGGAGCTGCGGCATGGCCATCCAGCAAGGACGGTCCTTCCTGGCCCGCCGACGGCCCAGGCGCCCCAGAGAAGACCCAGGAGTGCTTCGGGGGCCTGGGGAGCCGCCCAGGCATGCCTCCCCAAGCCCGAAGAACGCTCTGAAAGGTCCCCCTTCGGACCTAAAGCCTTCCCATGCCGTCGCATCAGCTTAGCAGAGGAAGAGGGGCAGGACCCTTTCCCAGGCCCCGCCTTGCCGCGGGCACGAGCGGGCACGGAACCAGAACCTGGCGTTCCCGGGTTCCAGGCACCGGCCCCGGGGTGCCGGGAGCCAACGCAGCAGGCAATGCTTGTCTACCTCCCTCAGGGCCTGAGGAGGACAATCGAGCAAGGGGAGCAAGCACCTGTCGAATTCTGGGAGGCAGGAGACACGGGCCCGGGCCAAGGCGCCAGCCCTCCTGAGGGACTGCGTCCCCCACCCAAAGGGTCTAGTGATGTCCGGTCGGTGCCCCATCTGGGGACGGGCCCCTGCTTCTCACTCCACCGCCCTTGCCCGAGGGAGCGCCCGGGAGGCTCCCATGTCCACGGAAGCACCTCTGGTCTAGCATCCTTGGGCTTCGGCCATTCTGACAGCAAGCTCGGCGAACTCCCACACTGGGGTGAAGGGGATGAGGGAGCACAGGAGAGAGAGGGACCCTCCAGGGGCCATGCGACCCCTTCCAGGAGGCAAGGAGTGCCCTTTCTACTGTCGAGAGCCCCATGCCTGGGGCCCACGTTGGGGGCATCGCCAGCCTTCAGCGGACATGGCGGTGCCCGAGGCCCCTGGCTGGCCTGTGTTGCCCTGAGGCGGGCCGCCCGTCCCCAGCGGCCCAGTGCCCTCGGGGCCCTCTGGGATCGCCCCGGGCGTCTACTGACCTCGCACGTCGGGGTTCCGCGGCGAGCTCCAGCGCACGACACCTTCCCGCTGGAAGACACAAGGACACAGGGGCAGCTTAACCGAGGCCCCGAACGAGGCGTCCCGCAAGGCGCTAGAGAGGGGCACGCGAAGCCCCAGGGCGGGAGCCTGGCTTGTGCCTTCCAGGCCCACGGCCCGGGCAACCACGCACTGGGGAGCCTCGAAGGACCGGTCGCCCCGAGCTCCAGGCGCCAGCGCGGGTCCAGGGAAACTGCGGGTCCCCAGGATCCCTTGCCCAGGGTGGTGCGCTCCATTGGGCCTCAGCGTAATCCTATTGAGCATGATTTTTAGGTCATCATCTCTCTTCGAGACCATATGAGTTCTCATCATTGACCCAAGCAAGGCAGTGCCCACGTGCCCGTTGCCCCCATGCGCGGGCCGGCTCTGCACGCTTACCAGTGCTGGCTTGGGGAGCTCTGGCTGTGGCAGCTTGTGCGCCTGGCTCGAGGCAGGTTCCCCAAGGTGGGCCAACTTAGGCTGGCTCTGGCCGGGGGGATCTCGGGGCGGGCACGTGCTCTGTCCAGAGAGAGGTAGCCCAGGCATGAGTAGACGTTTGTCCAGCGGGTCTGACCTGGCGGCCGCGGGCGGTAGGCATGCTATGCGTGGGGCAGTGACCCCCCTGGCGACGTCAGCCAGACCCCAGGCACGGCAGGAAAGTTCCCGGGCCGGGCGCGCGGTCCTCTGCCTGAGGGGTCCCGCGGACCAGAGCCGGGGCAAGGTCCCCACGAGGCATCAGAACATGCCCCCTGCACAAAGAGGCAGGGTTTGGAGGGCCCTCGGGGAGCTTGTGGCCTGCTCAAGGGCGAGCCGTGGAGCTACGGCCCAGCCCTGGGCCTTGCCAGCAGTGGGCAGGGGTCTGGGCCAGGGACGGGCCCCGGGCCGGCGAGGACATGAACCTCCAAGCCCCTTGGGGATTGGGATGGAAGGAGTCCTTGGCAAGAAGGGGTCGTGGGGCCCTGAGGAGCTGCGGCATGGCCATCCAGCAAGGACGGTCCTTCCTGGCCCGCCGACGGCCCAGGCGCCCCAGAGAAGACCCAGGAGTGCTTCGGGGGCCTGGGGAGCCGCCCAGGCATGCCTCTCCCAATCCCGAAGAACGCTCTGAAAGGTCCCCCTTCGGACCTCAAGCCTTCCCATGCCGTCGCATCAGCTTAGCAGAGGAAGAGGGGCGGGACCCTTTCCCAGGCCCCGCCTTGCCGCGGGCACGAGCGGGCACGGAACCAGAACCTGGCGTTCCCGGGTTCCAGGCACCGGCCCCGGGGTGCCGGGAGCCAACGCAGCAGGCAATGCTTGTCTACCTCCCTCAGGGCCTGAGGAGGACAATCGAGCAAGGGGAGCAAGCACCTGTCGAATTCTGGGAGGCAGGAGACACGGGCCCGGGCCAAGGCGCCAGCCCTCCTGAGGGACTGCGTTCCCCCACCCAAAGGGTCTAGTGATGTCCGGTCGGTGCCCCATCTGGGGACGGGCCCCTGCTTCTCACTCCACCGCCCTTGCCCGAGGGAGCGCCCGGGACGCTCCCATGTCCAAGGAAGCACCTCTGTTCTAGCATCCTTGGGCTTCGGCCATTCTGACAGCAAGCTCGGCGACCTCACACACTGGGGTGAAGGGGATGAGGGAGCACAGGAGAGAGAGGGACCCTCCAGGGGCCATGCGACCCCTTCCAGGAGGCAAGGAGTGCCCTTTCTGCTCTCGAGAGCCCCATGCCTGGGGCCCACGTTGGGGGCATCGCCAGCTTTCAGCGGACATGGCGGTGCCCGAGGCCCCTGGCTGGCCTGTGTTGCCCTGAGGCGGGCCGCCCGTCCCCAGCGGCCCAGTGCCCTCGGGGCCCTCTGGGATCGCCCCGGGCGTCTACTGACCTCGCAAGTCGGGGTGCCGCGGCGAGCTCCAGGGCACGACACCTTCCCGCTGGAAGACACAAGGACACAGGGGCAGCTTAACCGAGGCCCCGAACGAGGCGTCCCGCAAGGCGCTAGAGAGGGGCACGCGAAGCCCCAGGGCGGGAGCCTGGCTTGTGCCTTCCAGGCCCACGGTCCGGGCAACGACGCACTGGGGAGCCTCGAAGGACCGGTCGCCCCGAGCTCCAGGCGCCAGCGCGGGTCCAGGGCCACTGCGGGTCCCCAGGATCCCTTGGCCAGGGTGGTGCGCTCCATTGGGCCTCAGCGTAATCCTATTGAGCATGATTTTTAGGTCATCATCTCTCTTCGAGACCATATGAGTTCTCATCATTGACCCAAGCAGGGCAGTGCCCACGTGCCCGTTGCCCCCATGCGCGGGCCGGCTCTGCACGCTTACCAGTGCTGGCTTGGGGAGCTCTGGCTGTGGCAGCTTGTGCGCCTGGCTCGAGGCAGGTTCCCCAAGGTGGGCCAACTTAGGCTGGCTCTGGCCGATGGGATCTCGGGGCGGGCACGTGCTCTGTCCAGAGAGAGGTAGCCCAGGCATGAGTAGACGTTTGTCCAGCGGGTCTGACCTGGCGGCCGCGGGCGGTAGGCATGCTATGCGTGGGGCAGTGACCCCGCTGGCGACGTCAGCCAGACCCCAGGCACGGCAGCAAAGTTCCCGGGGCGGGCGCGCGGTCCTCTGCCTGCGGGGTCCCGCGGACCAGAGCCTGGGCAAGGTCCCCACGAAGGCATCAGAACATGCCCCCTGCACAAAGAGGCAGGGTTTGGAGGGCCCTCGGCGAGCTTGTGGCCTGCTCAAGGGCGAGCCGTGGAGCTACGGCCCAGCCCTGGGCCTTGCCAGCAGTGGGCAGGGGTCTGGGCCAGGGACGGGCCCCGGGCCGGCGAGGACATGAACCTCCAAGCCCCTTGGGGATTGGGATGGAAGGAGTCCTTGGCAAGAAGGGGTCGTGGGGCCCTGAGGAGCTGCGGCATGGCCATCCAGCAAGGACGGTCCTTCCTGGCCCGCCGACGGCCCAGGCGCCCCAGAGAAGACCCAGGAGTGCTTCGGGGGCCTGGGGAGCCGCCCAGGCATGCCTCCCCAAGCCCGAAGAACGCTCTGAAAGGTCCCCTTTCGGACCTCTAGCCTTCCCATGCCGTCGCATCAGCTTAGCAGAGGAAGAGGGGCGGGACCCTTTCCCAGGCCCCGCCTTGCCGCGGGCACGAGCGGGCACGGAACCAGAACCTGGCGTTCCCGGGTTTCAGGCACCGGCCCCGGGGTGCTGGGAGCCAACGCAGCAGGCAATGCTTGTCTACCTCCCTCAGGGCCTGAGGAGGACAATCGAGCAAGGGGAGCAAGCACCTGTCGAATTCTGGGAGGCAGGAGACACGGGCCCGGGCCAAGGCGCCAGCCCTCCTGAGGGACTGGGTTCCCCCACCCAAAGGGTCTAGTGATGTCCGGTCGGTGCCCCATCTGGGGACGGGCCCCTGCTTCTCACTCCACCGCCCTTGCCCGAGGGAGCGCCCGGGACGCTCCCATGTCCAAGGAAGCACCTCTGATCTAGCATCCTTGGGCTTCGGCCATTCTGACAGCAAGCTCGGCGACCTCCCACACTGGGGTGAAGGGTATGAGGGAGCACAGGAGAGAGAGGGACCCTCCAGGGGCCATGCGACCCCTTCCAGGAGGCAAGGAGTGCCCTTTCTGCTCTCGAGAGCCCCATGCCTGGGGCCCACGTTGGGGGCCTCGCCAGCCTTCAGCGGACATGGCGGTGCCCGAGGCCCCTGGCTGGCCTGTGTAGCCCTGAGGCGGGCCGCCCGTCCCCAGCGGCCCAGTGCCCTCGGGGCCCTCTGGGATCGCCCCGGGTGTCTACTCCCCTCGCACGTCGGGGTGCCGCGGCGAGCTCCAGGGCACGACACCTTCCCGCTGGAAGACACAAGGACACAGGGGCAGCTTAACCGAGGCCCCGAACGAGGCGTCCCGCAAGGCGCTAGAGAGGGGCACGCGAAGCCCCAGGGCGGGAGACTGGCTTGTGCCTTCCAGGCCCACGGCCCGGGCAACGACGCACTGGGGAGCCTCGAAGGACCGGTCGCCCCGAGCTCCAGGCGCCAGCGCGGGTCCAGGGCCACTGCGGTTCCCCAGGATCCCTTGCCCAGGGTGGTGCGCTCCTTTGGGCCTCAGCGTAATCCTATTGAGCATGATTTTTAGGTCATCATCTCTCTTCGAGACCATATGAGTTCTCATCATTGACCCAAGCAAGGCAGTGCCCACGTGCCCGTTGCCCCCATGCGCGGGCCGGCTCTGCACGCTTACCAGTGCTGGCTTGGGGAGCTCTGGCTGTGGCAGCTTGTGCGCCTGGCTCGGGGCCGGTTCCCCAAGGTGGGCCAACTTAGGCTGGCTCTGGCCGGGGGGATCTCGGGGCGGGCACGTGCTCTGTCCAGAGAGAGGTAGCCCAGCCATGAGAAGACGTTTGTCCCGCGGGCCTGACCTGGCGGCCGCGGGCGGTCGGCATGCTATGCGTGGGGCAGTGACCCCGCTGGCGACGTCAGCCAGACCCCAGGCACGGCAGGAAAGTTCCCGGGCCGGGCGCGCGGTCCTCTGCCTGAGGGGTCCCGCGGACCAGAGCCGGGGCAGGGTCCCCACGGAGGCATCAGAACATGACCCCTGCACAAAGAGGCAGGGTTTGGAGGGCCCTCGGGGAGCTTGTGGCCTGCTCAAGGGCGAGCCGTGGAGCTACGGCCCAGCCCTGGGCTTTGCCAGCAGTGGGCAGGGGTCTGGGCCAGGGACGGGCCCCGGGCCGGCGAGGACATGAACCTCCAAGCCCCTTGGGGATTGGGATGGAAGGAGTCCTTGGCAAGAAGGGGTCGTGGGGCCCTGAGGAGCTGCGGCATGGCCATCCTGCAAGGACGGTCCTTCCTGGCCCGCCGACGGCCAAGGCGCCCCAGAGAAGACCCAGGAGTGCTTCGGGGGCCTGGGGAGCCGCCCAGGCATGCCTCTCCAAGCCCGAAGAACGCTCTGAAAGGTCCCCCTTCCGACCTCAAGCCTTCCCATGCCGTCGCATCAGCTTAGCAGAGGAAGAGGGGCGGGACCCTTTCCCAGGCCCCGCCTTGCCGCGGGCACGAGCGGGCACGGAACCAGAACCTGGCGTTCCCGGGTTCCAGGCACCGGCCCCGGGGTGCCGGCAGCCAACGCAGCATTCAATGCTTGGCTACCTCCCACAGGGCCTGAGGAGGACAATCGAGCAAGGGGAGCAAGCACCTGTCGAATTCTGGGAGGCAGGAGACACGGGTCCGGGCCAAGGCGCCAGCCCTCCTGAGGGACTGCGTTCCCCCACCCAAAGGGTCTAGTGATGTTCGGTCGGTGCCCCATCTGGGGACGGGCCCCTGCTTCTCACTCCACCGCCCTTGCCCGAGGGAGCGCCCGGGACGCTCCCATGTCCACGGAAGCACCTCTGGTCTAGCATCCTTGGGCTTCGGCCATTCTGACAGCAAGCTCGGCGACCTCCCACACTGGGGTGAAGGGGATGAGGGAGCACAGGAGAGAGAGGGACCCTCCAGGGGCCATGGGACCCCTTCCAGGAGGCAAGGAGTGCCCTTTCTGCTCTCGAGAGCCCCATGCCTGGGGCCCACGTTGGGGGCCTCGCCAGCCTTCAGCGGACATGGCGGTGCCCGAGGCCCCTGGCTGGCCTGTGTTGCCCTGAGGCGGGCCGCCTGTCCCCAGCGGCCCAGTGCCCTCGGGGCCCTCTGCGATCGCCCCGGGCGTCTACTCACCTCGCACGTCGGGGTGCCGCGGCGAGCTCCAGGGCACGACACCTTCCCGCTGGAAGACACAAGGACACAGGGGCAGCTTAACCGAGGCCCCGAACGAGGCGTCCCGCAAGGCGCTAGAGAGGGGCACGCGAAGCCCCAGGGCGGGAGACTGGCTTGTGCCTTCCAGGCCCACGGCCCGGGCAACGACGCACTGGGGAGCCTCGAAGGACCGGTCACCCCGAGCTCCAGGCGCCAGCGCGGGTCCAGGGCCACTGTGGGTCCCAATGATCCCTTGCCCAGGGTGGTGCCCTCCATTGGGCCTCAGCGTAATCCTATTCAGCATGATTTTTAGGTCATCATCTCTCTTCGAGACCATATGAGTTCTCATCATTGACCCAAGCAAGGCAGTGCCCACGTGCCCGTGGCCCCCATGCGCAGGCCAGCTCAACACGCTTACCAGTGCTGTCGTGGGGAGCTCTGGCTGTGGCAGCTTGTGCGCCTGGCTCGGTTCTGGTTCCCTAAGGTGGGCCATCTTAGGCTGGCTCTGGCCGGAGGGATCTCGGAGCGGGCCCTTGCTCTGTCCAGAGAGATGTAGCACAGCCATGAGAAGACGTTTCTCCCACGGGCCTGACCTTGCGGCCGCGGGCGGTAGGCATACTATGCGTGTGGCATATACCCCTCTGGCGATGTCAGCCAATCTCAAGGCTTCGTGGGAAGTTTCCTGCCCCAGGCGCATGTGCCTATGCCAGAGGGATCCCTTGGACACAGGTGGGGCTTGTTCCCCCCGAAGGCATCAGAGCATGTTCGCTGCACAATGAGGCAGGGGCATACCGACGGACCTTGGGAACTTGTGGCCTGCACAGGGATAGCCATTGTCCTATGGCCCAGTCCTGGACTTTGCCAGGAATGGGCGTGGTTCTTGGCCAGGGTCGGGCCTGAGGCCGATGAGGACATGAATCTCCAAGCCCCTTGATGCTTTGGATGGAAGGAGTCATTGGAAATATAGGGACGTGGAGCCCTGAGGATTTTCTGCATCCATTCTGTTAAGAAATGGCATGCCATTCATGCTGTGTGATACAGCGACTGCTGCAAGTTCCATGAGCTTTCCAGGGGCATGGGAAGCCTCCTACAAGGTGCTTCTCCAAGCCCAAAGAACCCTTCTTTAGGTCTCCCTTTTGACATCAACCCTTCCCATCTCTTTACTTCAGCTAATCATAGAAAGTGTGGCTGGACCCTTTCCCGAGCATTATCTCCCTGCGGCAAGTGGTTGTATGGAACCAGGACCCTGGCTTTCCTTGGGTCCATGTGCTGATCCCCGTGTTGCAGGCTGTCAATTCCCCACTCATGCTTGGGTACAACCGTCGAAGCCTGATATTGACAATCGTCCACCGGGAGGAGAACTTGACAAGTCCGGAAGCCAGGAGACCTGGATACCGGCCATGCTGCTGTCCCTCTTCAGGGTCTGTCTACACCCCATTCCAAAGGGTCTTGTCTTGTCCAGATTCATTGTCCTGCCTGGCGACCAGCCCCTTTATCTCCCTCCACTGCCCATTCTGGGATATTTGGATGGGAGCCCTTGCCTTAGGGAGCAC
The DNA here is from genome assembly GCA_030068075.1 of Paguma larvata. Classification (NCBI taxonomy): domain Eukaryota; kingdom Metazoa; phylum Chordata; class Mammalia; order Carnivora; family Viverridae; genus Paguma; species Paguma larvata. The sequence continues at coordinate 112,256 of JAINVK010001053.1, read as the reverse complement.
CTGGGATGCTCCCATGCCCACTAACGCACCTCTCTTCTAGCCTCCATGGGCCTCAGCCATTCAGACATGAAGCTCAGCACGCACCCACATTGGGGAGAGAGGGATCACAGGACCACAGGAGAGATGGCCCCTCCATGAGCCATGGAATACCTTCCAGGAACCAAGGAGTACCTTTTCTGCTCTCGAGAGAACCCTTGCCTGGGGCAGACTTCAGGGGACCTGACAGCTTCAGTGGACATGGTGGGGCCTGAATCTCCCAGGCGGGCTGATGTTGCCCTGAGGTTGGCCTTACCAGCTGGTCCAATGCCAATTGTGCCCTTGGCGATCTGCCTGGGCATCCACGCACCTCCCATGTTGTGGGGCAATGGCGAGTCCTTGGGAACAACACCTTTTTCTGGAAGATTCAAGAACACATGGGCATCTTAGCCAAGGCCCCAAATGTGGCGTCCGAGGAGGTGCTAGGGATGTGTACACAAAGCCCAGGGTGGCAGAGGCCCACCTGTCTTTGGCGTCGAGGCCCACCTCCTGGGCACAAATGCACTGGGGAACCTCTAGGGATCACCCATGCCCCAGGTGCCAGCACCTTGCGATGTCTACAGTGGGTCCCAAGTTCCATTTCCCAGGTTGTTGCAGTCATTTTCCTCTACCATCCACCTATTCATCATGATATTTAGGTCATCATCTCTCTTTGAGACCATATGATCTTTTTTTTTTAATTTAAAAATTTTTTTTAACTATGTGATTTTATTTTATTTTTTGATGCTTATTTTTTATTATAATAGTTTATTTTCAAATTGGTTTACATATAACACCCAGTGTTCATCCCAACACGTGCCATCTTTAATATCCGTCACCCCCTCTCCCCCCCTCCCTCACCTCCCTCACCACCCTCACCCTCAGTTTTCTCTTAGTCTTTGAGAGTCTCTTATGTTTTATCTCCCTCCCTCTCTGTGTCTTTTTTTCCTTTCCCCTCTAGCCCTCCCCCTGGTTTTTGCTTAGTCTCACAAAGTCCACCTATTCGTGGAAACATATGATATCTGTCTTTTTCTGACTGACTTATTTCACTTAACATAATACCCTCCAGTTCCATCCATGTTGCTACCTTTAACCTTGACTCAACTAAAGCCTTTTCCACCCCCTTTTGCTCCTGTCTCCCATTCTGCATGCTTACCATTGTTGTTTGAGGGTTTGGATTTTCAAGTGTGGATCCTGGGTGGAGTCTATTTCTGAAACTGGTCCTGTTTACCCTATGTGTTGCAGGCAGAATTTTGTATCGATTCAGAGTCTGTGCAGAGAGTTAGTAGACAGTTATGACCTTGCCCTTCTGCATCGTCCTGACCTGTTGTGCCATGGGCATCATACTCGAATGCATGGGGTATGACTTCTGTTATGATGCAAGAAAATATTGCAGGATGGTGGGAAGTCTGCAGTTTGGCATCCTAATCCCTCAGCTGTATGTGTCCTCTCTACAAAGGGTAAGCTGGCCCAGCATGTAGCTGAGCATCTCACATGGACCAGTAGGCAGCATTCTTGTCACACATTCTTTCCAAATTAATGGGTCGCTTTTTGTCCATCATGTGGCCTGGAGCATTGTAAGCCATTGCTGGTAGGGCTTGCCCTTGGGCTTTGTGAGGAATGGTGCACTTGGCATCATGGGATTGGCCAGCCTGTCTAGGACATGGTCATCAAAACCCATTGAGCCATGGAATATAATTCTTCCTTGGCAAGAATTTTAGTGAACCTTTGGGGAGCTGCCCAACGGTCACCTGACAGGCAAAGTCCTTCCCCAGATGCGTCCCCCTGAAGACCCACAGAAAATACCGGGGGTGCTCAATGGCCTGGTGTGTTTTCCGCCACCATCACCATCTCCTAACAAGGATGTATAGATGTCCTCTGTTTTGCCCACTGATTTTTTCCTGACCATCAGCAAAGTGGGAACTCATTGAGAGATGCTACTCAGTTTCCAAAGATGTGAACTTTATTGGTAAGAGTGTGTATAGAAGAGGAGCTCTGCCCTTCTTTGAGCAAGGCAGAATCCAAATTGTCATTTTCAGGAGAAGGTCGAGGAATTATGGTTCAGCATGCAAATCCCCACATCGTGAGCATGTTTGGAAGCTTGGGTGCCTAAGGACATTGAAAAGCCAAAACCCAAGAACCTCAAGTTATCAGTCACCTCAAGTCCTAAATCCATCACTCTCCATTGGCCACATGGATCACCAGGATCCTGCCACAAGATTTTCCATTCCATTTGGCCTCAGCATAATCCTATTTAGCATGACTTTAAGTTATCATCTCTTTTCTAGACATTATTTGTTCTCATCGTTGACACAACAGAGTCACTCACCACTTTTCTGTGTATTCCCTTCTGAACAAGCTTACAAGAGATAATTTCTGGAGGACAGGATGCTTGGGGTGCCTTGTGAGTTTGATACTATTCTTGGAGGTGGGCCAAGCTCATATATATTTTGCCATGAAATCTTCATATAGGTATGTGGTCTGCATTCAGATGATAGTTCAGCTTTTAAAAAACCTATGCATTCCCCCTGCCCTTCTGTCCTATACCTGCTAGTTCCAATTGCAGAACACTATGTCTCAACACATGAATCCATCATGTAATGACTGAAGACAAGAAAGATCCAGCACGGTGCAGAAGAATCTCCAACCATACAGCTGTACCCACAGGAATGGAATGCTGGGTTTCCACAGGGAGGTGAGGATCATTTATGTACAACTGTGCAGCAGTCTTGATACACTGGTTTCCTGAATGTGGCACGCAAATTTGAGTGCCATGGTATGTAGGGCACAGCTTTCATCATTGCTAAGAATGGGCTCCATGTTGAAGCCTGGCCTGGGCACAGGGTCTCTGCAGACACAAGGAGCCAAGATATAAAGCACCATGAAATGCCTTCTTGGGAATCCATTTACATGGAGTTCTGAAAAGCTTCCCACTGCCCTTCAGGCAGGCAAAGGATTGCCCTAAATAGACCCTGCTTGACAGATGCCTTTCTGAGGCACAGAGTGTCCTGCTGTGCATTGCATCCCAATCCCGATCTTCAAAGAGCAATGTCTATATGCTCTGGTGAGTCCAACTTCTCCCTTCATGTTTTGGTGGTGAACGTGATTCAGGTATAGGTGCTACTATGGTTTCTAATAATCTCAACGTCATTGGTAGAAGGTTGAATATATAAGGGGATCTCGTGAGGGAGTCATGACCATCTCCTCAGAATTCTCAACCTTACTTGTAGTACCATACATGCAAGAGTGGCTTTGCCCTTTCCAAGGTCCTGGACACCCACAAAGATGGCATCTGCAGGAACTGCTCCACATCAAGTGGTAAGAGGCCAGTTGACCCATTATACCTATCAGCCACTAACAGTAAGCAATGGGGAACACCACGGGGGACCTATACAGCTATGTCCCTGGACCCAGGAAAGAATTAAGCACTCCTCAGGTGCCATCTTTCTGCTATTAGAATTATGTCTAATGTTGTACAGCTAAGAAGACCCCCCCCAGGTATATTCCTGCACCGCTCCCTCTGGATTGCCCTGTGGGATGTTGCCCACCCTAGTACTTAGTGTCCCTATAATACATTAGCAATATTGACCTCATGTTGAGCGCACATTGACACAAATTAATATGCCCTGGGTTCCAGTGGAGGAGAAGGGTCCTCGCTGGACGTTAAGATCCCTTTCAGGTGCAATAATGTTTCATTTTCTTGACCTCCTACTGTGCAGGGCTGATGGTCACAGAGAAATCAACACTTGATGGCCATGAATATCTCCATCCTGACTAAATGTCAGGCATTTCCCTGAGGAGGACCTTCCCATCCACCCTCTGTCCTCTGCAGCCTCTGTCTCTGGTCAGATGCATTTACTCACCTCACATGGTGGAGTCAACGGTGAGACCCTGGCCATGAAATCCTGCTGAAAGACACAAAAAGACCAATGGCTCTAAGGCATAGCTCCAAATGAGGTGTCCTTGTAGGAACTATGTGTTTGCATACAAAGCCTACAGCATGAACATATCTTGGGCATGTGGAGTCCCATTGACAGTGGATGGACACAAGGGGATACCTCTGGGGACTGGTAATCTCAAGGTTCAAATTCTATTGATCTCCAAGTACTACATGGCTTCCTGGGATCCTTACCCATGATGTGCCCTCTACTGAGCCTCAGTATGATTGTATTGCACATGATTTTTAGGTCATCGTCTGTCTTAAAGACAATATGAGTTCTTATCATTGACCCAACCAAGGCACTTCCAACATGTCCATGTGCTCCCACCCAAACATGCTTACCAGAGATGGTTTCTGGAAAGCAGGATACCCGGGTGCCACATGAGTTTCTGCCTATTCCTGGAGTCGAGCTGACATATGTGCATGTGGGGGCGAGGAATCTTCATCTGAGGATGTGGTCTGTGTAGAGAGAATTAGGACAGTTGTCAAAGCCACCTTCCCATATCTGTTTTATATTTTGTTTTATATTTCTTATACCTTCATTAATTACATAATACATGAATGTATTTAGACTAAATCAATAAATTAATGTATAATTATAATGCTTTAGCAAATCCATATGTAACTTCATTCATAAATAAATGTTAAATAGGACCATAATCTTCATTTAGATATATAGATTTACACTCATTCAAAGTACCAGCAGTTCAGATTCTTTATTTGTAAACTCTTTGTGTTTTGCATAATTTTACTTTTATGGCTCATTCATTTTATTTTGTTTATATTTGTTTTTTTTTGAGCAGTAATTTAATATTTTCCAGGAACTGTCTTGAAATGACAATATTAATATGTAATTAGTTTTCTGGAAAACCTACATCTGAAGTCATTAAAAGATACATTTTCCTTATCATCTAAGGAAATCCCTGCACTAGAATTTTCAGTCCATGTTTCAATAGCCATGCACGTTTTGTTTATATTGTCTTCCATATCCTGCTAACACTGTTTAAAGCGCGATGCTTATACACAATCATCCAGTTGTACAGTTCCATTTATTTCGTAAAAGAAAAATGATCTCATGAAGGAGTTGCTTTAATGGTTCTGATAATTTTCCAATTTTTATCTAGGAAAGTATTTTTGAAAGAATTTTTGCATTTAAATAAATTCTTCACATGGTATGAATAATAGTGCTTTCTTGGTTAACTTAACTGGTCAGAGTTCCCATCATGGACAGTTGGCAATACCAATAGCACATAATTTCTTAAATTGTCATTGGAAGTTTTATCAATCTACGTGAGTCACGAGTTAGCTATCTGAATCCTTTTCAGTGGCCTGCAACTAAGATCCATGGGTATGGTTAAGTTTTGCATCTCTCCATCTGAACATCATGGGTGTGAACCTTTTCTAGGGGAAGTTGTCTGAGATTCAAATGTATACTCCAGCTGTCATCATCTCTTAAGTATATTTGAGATATTTTCCTCAACCTGAACATCTACTGACTTGTGCCATGTTTCCCAGTGGCCGTGAAGGAAAGATATCTTCCACTGCCTTATTATGTATTTCTTTGAAAATGACAATGTTATGCTTTCTAGACATTTGATCCTGTATGGCAACGCTCAGGGGAAAAAATCAACCCTCTACTATTTAGTTTTCCAAAACAAGTCAAACATTTATTGCCTTTAAGTGAGCCTCCCCTTTTGCCCTATGTTCTTTGTGTCCTGTATCTATGATCAAAGGAATCATCTCACCTCATATCATTAAGTCAACCGTTGCCAAAACATTCAACTGAAGACACAAGGAGGGAAAAGCTATAGAATTTTTCCAAATAAAGGCCCTTTGTATTATGGATCATGGATCAAGGATCATGAAACAAAGCCTAAAATATGAGCAAGTGTTAGGTACATGGAATCTTGTAGATATTGTACACCACAAGGGATTGCCTTGAGAGGATTGTTATTTCAAGTCTGAAATTCCATGATTCCCCCAGTGTTAACGGATAAAATAATGAATGAATGAATACAAAATAAATTTGTAAATTAATTTATATCTAAGAAATAAATCTAAATTTAGCTTATGAAAATGCTGAGTATCATTGATTCAACATCGAAGAGAATTCCTTGTAAATAAGATTCTATATTGGAAAAGAACTCAGGACTTCTCTGGTAAAATCAAGTTTCTTATGGCTCATTTTTTGTCTACATAGCAATACTGGTATGTGGATAATTGAGCTTGATTATTGGTCATGAACACCCATAAAATGACCTTGAAAATAAATTAAAATTAGTTTTATTGAGACAGATAGCCAGAGGCTTGAAAATGTATTAACTATCCATCAGTGAGGCAAACCCTTGCATGACATTTTTTAGGCCATGACCTGAATGACCTATTCTTTTCATTCAGACTCCTCTTTCATGTTCCTATCAACATCTTCCAAGTAGCATTACAAAAGGTTTTCTTTGTAATATATAACTTTATTTCTATTCTTTGGGCAAACCTCCAAAGATCTCAACATCACATTTATATACATACTCCTAAATGGTTTTTGTTTTTTTGTTTGTTTGTTTGTTTGTTTTCTTTTATGGTGCCATCTTCTAAAGGATTTGTGTCTTGAGAAGAAATTAAAATGTGAAGCAAGTGTTTCATTTGGCAAAATCAGACAGATTAAAGAGACAGATAGGAAACTCTGTCATCACCAAGAACCCAGAATTCCTTAAATTGAAATTTTAAAGCCCTAATAATCCTCAGGGCCCACGATATAGTTATCTGAATACTTAACAATGTCTTTTAGCCAATACCCATTGGCAGATTAATTCTTGCATCTCACTCTTTGAATGTGATAGCAATGGATTCTTCCTTATAGGACTTTCTTTTGAGTATCCAATGAAGATTCCAGAAGTCATCAAGTTACCTCTTCAGTGTATTAGAGTTAGTTTTCAATCTGTGCACAGACAGATGGTAATGTTTCTGGGAGGGGGATTAGTGGAGGAAATATTTCCTTCATTTGGAATCTTATCCATTTTTGGTATAACTAAAAGGTATGCAGGGGTACTATCCCAATGGGTTGACTTCCAGGCAGAAATCAACCCTCTACTGTATTTAATTTTTTTTAAAGAATCCGTTATTTATCTCCTTAAGTCAGGCCTCTTATATCGTCCAATATTCTGTGTCAACTGTATCTATGATCGGACACATTCACTCACCTCAGATTTTAGTGAAACAGCGAAATTCTTTCAAAATTTTCTAACTGAATAACACAATGATAAAAATATAGCTAAAGCCTGGTATGATGGATAGTCTTTGTGGTGAAATATAGTTAAACAAATATATCCTAAACAGAAGGATGTGTTATTGACATGAAACCTATAGACAAAATTCCCTGAAATTCAGGACTGGTTTCCTGAAGAGCCAAATCCCATTATTCTAAAAGGGAAATATGGAACTTCAACATTTTGTTTGGCATTATCAACTACATTGGACCTCATTATAATTTTATTGAGCCTGATTTTTAGGTCACAATTTCTCTTCAAGACAATATGAATTTTCAATATTGATCTAGCTATGGCATTACCTACCTACATATACACTTTGTCCACTCTATGCTGGTCAGATTTAGATTTTGGAATTTGTGATGCCAAAATAGACATGCCTTTTGTCATATACCATTATGACTCATGCAATGACTTCATTGTGTAGCAGCAGTCAAACAGTGCTCTTTTTCAGAGTCATCTGTTTGGATAGTTGTAAAATAGATTATAAAAGATATTCCTACATCTCTCCTGGGCTCATGATTTATCCATTATCTATGTTAAGGAAGTATTATGAACATTTCTACAAAAATGACTTCTTACAGAGTTCATGCAGCTTTTATTTACCAAGTAGAAAAAGGACAGTATATACAGGTTTCTTAACTTTGGGTAAACTTTCAGGTGTTGTGAACATGGGACACATTCGCTAGCCAATCATTTTCTATCCAGTCAAGAATTCATGTCAAAGTATTTGCCATGGTTCATTGCATATAAATTCACATAAAATCATACTCTTTCAGCCACGTTAAATTCTGATAAGAAGTCAGGATTATTGAAATTGTGATCATTTATGAATCCTTTGGAACCATATAAGGGACTTTTCAGATCATGGACAATAAGCCATTTCATTATGTTGTGAGTTCTCTTAAATGTCTCACAATTTTGACAAAAACAGAACAAAGAAAAATATAATAATTAGTGTATATATGTCTTCTTGTATATTTAGGCCAAAGAAAATCACAAAATGAAGTGAGAACCACAACATAGAAAAAGTCTCATATCCTTTCGATAAACTTTCAGTAAAAAGTAAAGCTTTCTTCATGAAAGTGCTTAATGTAAGACAGTCACTAAATTGAGAATAATAATTCATAATGCTGATTTGGTGACACTAGCCAATTTAAAGTATAAATTAGAACTTCTAGCATCATTTATTGCATATGCTTTATTGTATGAAATAATGGAGTCATATAAGGATCTGGAATTCTGATATGTGTTTCTTCATGAATATACACAATTTTAAGTTTCAGATTTTAGTTCTATAACCAGTACAACTACTCAATAGTTCAGATACAGAAAAATTTTCAATGACTCCAAAGTAACCCAAAGCAGTTAGAATCCCGTAAAATTATACAGATGTTGATTGTGTCTTGTATGTAGAATGAGAATATTAAACATCGTACTGAGAACCAGTGAATCTAATTTTTCTCAATTCCAATATTAATTTCAAGTTCAAATAAAACATTTTGTGATAAAATCACATTGCATTAATCAGTCATTTATTTAGAAGAAAATTCCATTCTCTATGCAAGTTACCTAATGTGTAAACTTGTATGCCTTAAAAGAGTGTCTTCCCCAGTCAATTGCTTTTTGGCATGTAGTTGTGACCGAAGAAAACCAGAAACCTACTATTAATGCAGTGTTTCAACCCTTGGTTATATGTCTTACTCAAAGACACATTGAAAGGAAAACAGGGAAGTACTGAATCCTGAATGTTTCTAGCTCTTAAGAATCATAAATCCCTGAAACAAAGCTTATAGAAGGAGCATTTATTTTTCACTTTTGAGCATATAGACAGGGTTGGTTAACATGAGTTTCTTTCAATATTTTTTTGCCTAAAGTCCCAAATAAAATCCCTAGAAAAAAAAGTAGCAATTTCCAACATACTAGCCAGATTGTCACCTTCACCTTTGATGAAAGTTTGTCTTTATCATTATCCTTTTGATCATGACTTTCAGTCATCATCACCCTTGAGTACAATAAGTTGTCACTTTTGAACCTAGTCATGCCATTCCAAATGCATACATACACTCATACATGAAGATGTTTACCAGACAATTGTGGTACTAATTTGGACAGGAGTTTTGATACATTCAGTGCTAGGCACCTGACTTATATTAATTCCCCCATGTGTCAGGCCAAATTGTGCTCTTTCTCTGCAATGATGAATTCAGGTGTACAGGAACAGGACAGGTATCAAAACATAAAACTAAGTCTCTTTTGGAGTATGGTTCTTGAATCTTTTCCTTAATGATATAATTTGGTCAGTACTCAAAACAGTGACTGATCACCTTACACGTGAATTACACAGAATACAGGTTTCCTTGGAAAGCCACTCAGGCATGTCAAAAAACATAACAGCATTCCACTTATCATTATGCGTATATTCAAAGGATGTCATAACAATAACATTTGGCATGGTCCATTGCACATGAACTCTCCTAAAATGACACACCTGAAGCTACATGAAAATCAGGATTTACCAATCAAGTATTTGGCCACTGGGAACAGTACTCATTTCCAGGAAGTTTCCATCATTCATAGCATACACTTACTATACTGAAAATATCACATTAACATAATATTTAGGAGCTCAATTTTAGGTTTAATACAAATAGAAAATTACTTAATCTCACATTGCTACTATCATTGACAGGATCCTTGATTTATTCAAAGTTCTTCACTGACTTTAAAGCAGCATGCCATTATTAGAATCTTATTTAGGTTAAAAATACATTCCTTTAGTCTCATAGAGACCCAGATAAATAATAGACATAGATCTGGATACCAATGAATCAAAATTTTCTTAAATGTTAATCGCATCAAATTCAGTAAATAAGTAAAATTTTGTCATAGGATCACATTAACCAGACTAGTAATTCATTAAGAACACCCCAATATTCAGATTGACTAAATGAGTAAACCCTGCTTGAGAATGAATCTTCACTAGTCCAGTTATTTATATGGAATTAATCTGTCACTAAAGTATGCCATTCACCTCTTATAACACAAAGATCTAACTTAGAAGTATGTCTTACTGTAAGACACAAAGAGAGCTGGGTATGGAACCCAAATGTGTGAAATTATTAGGAAATATAGGTAATTTAAATAAATCATTTATTATTCACTTATAAGCACAAAGAGTGTTTCGGCCAAATAAGTTTCTTTCAATGGTTCATTGTTTCAGTTGAGGATTAGGCACCTATCTAGCATATTAGATTCACATATATGTAGGAGAAACTTATGTTTTTTTGTGAAATTAATTTTGTTAGTTTGGTTTTCAGGAGTTTCAATCTTCAGTCACCAAATTTCATCTTTGTGTCTATAATACGATTACTCCTTTTTACAACCCTATTTAATCAATCCATAGGTAGTATCACGCCAAACGTCTGGTTTTCCTAAGTAGGTGCAATCTTGTAGTTAAGTACTATTAAGTATATACTGTAGTTATTGAATAACTAGCTGTTCAATTATACAAGTGAAGGCTTATGAAAATTCCTTAGCTATATTTTTGAAGCAGGATTTCATTTCTGGATGTACAGTTCCAAATTCTTCCCCAACTCCATTCTCGTTTTTCTCTGTTGCTATATCCTGTATTAAGTTTTTATTCATCTTGTTTGCATATTAATTACATGATTATGCATTTGTCCCGAAGCACTAAATATGTTTTCCAGTATTTCTATATAAATAGGATTTACAGTTGTCCAAGCTTCTATTTACCTATAGATACAGTATTTAATAAATTTCTTTTAGTTTCATAATGGCACCATTTTCATCCTCACATAAAAACTTTTCATAATGGTAAAACCTATTGAATAAAAGTAGAATTGAATTAATCCACATTTTCACTAGTAACATTTAAAGATATTCACTTGATAATCATAAAAATCTAAAGTATGGGAACTGGGGATCGCCAAGTCCTAAACAGCGTAGGTTCATTTTTATAGAATGTTATATTTTGGGACTCTTGAAGAAATTAACTCTTAATATTTGGATGGGAGTATTTCTTTCTCATTTTCACATCTATTTCAGTATTGTTAAATGGGCCCCAATGGCTATATAAAATAGAAAGAAGTTGGATTTTTGTGTCATCACTCAGGAATTTTCAGTTTGAAAATAATTGTATTAAATTTGATTATGTAAAATTTTCCCCATCATTATATTCAGTAACATTAAAGATGATTTTTAAGATTGATTTTTTTGGGCAATATTGATGTTTGTGACACTTAGAAATTTCCATTTATTCTAAACTTAAACAATCTAATTTGTGGATCTGATGTACTATCACAAAAATAGAGGATTCTTAAAGTGCTCACCCCGTATTCAAGACAATTTGTAAATAATTTAAAATTCTTTGAAGTTAAGCAACACAATTTCAAAACTAAAAGTACAAATCGTATAAATTTCATGCACAAATAATATTGAATAGAATAAGTATGAAAATTATAAAGGTCAAGGTAGTTAAGAAGAAATTAACAAAGCAGCTTATCTCTCCTGTCTATTAGAGAAGATTTCTCTTCAGCTTTCATGTTATTGTCAGTAACTATTTAAAGAATTTTTCCTTAAAGTTCTTAATTATAATTAAAACCTGCTCAATCATAGTTGTCGGTCTCACATATGAAGCATGCATCCACTCGGGCTTCTCCTGTACTTTTTTGGTAGTGTGTTATCAAGATCGTCTGGTAGGACTCTGTCTAGTGTGACATTCTGACACATTCTCTCATTGTAACACTTTAATGCAGACCAAGCCTCCTGTTCCATAATAATAATACACTTCCTCAGGGGGAAATTTTTCAGCATGTTGTCACATGATGGCATAATTATCCCAGGGAAACCCACAATTTATTTATTATATCTGATTATGACTATTATTTTTATTGTTCTAGGTAAAGAATTAGGCTTAAACAGTAAATTTATAGATTTTCCAAACTCAAAGAAAGAAATACATACTTACGACCGAGAGTTAACATTAGTTTTAATAAAATCAATGACATTTGGGCCACTGTGAGACAACAGCTTGTTATAATTTAGTCAAATACTTTCTTATGGGATGGTTTATTCATTTCACTTGCCTAGAAGATTGTACTTGACTAAGTGTTACCAAATTTTGAGTCCTTATAAGATGTTACAGAGCTTCCAAATTAGCACAGATATAAAATGACTTTTTATTTAATTATACATGTTTAGGAATTCTAAAAGTTGAAATGGTATAATTTAGTAAGGCACTGTTCACAATGTGAGCATTAGCTTTAGCTTACAGACATATGTGTGGCCATATAGACATCATATACAACTTCACTAAAAATATGTAATACCTTCTAAAGTTTGAATCTAAATAAAATCCAATTGTCATCATATCTCAGGTAACAGTGGCCTTAGATTTATGTTTCTTGTAAAGATTTTTTTCTGACAAACTGCACATATTCATGTAATTTCCTGAATTATTTAATCCTATACAAGTGTTATACAATTCCAAAATTTTCAGCATATTCTTTCTGTATGAAGGAGCTTGTTGGTGTTTTAAAAAAGTCACCTATATATATGATTGAGGTAAAAGAAAAGTCCTATAATATAATTCAAATTTTCCTATAGTATTCTTCTTGGGTTCTCTTGATATTTAATTTTCTAATTCTTAAAGAGTTAAATATTTCTAAAGTTATGATTCAAAGTTCCTGGATATGAGTAATAGGCATTTCACTTTATCAGTCCAAAGCTGATAACTTTTTTCACAGCTTGGTCTAAAAATTCTTTTTAAAAAATTTTTTTCTTGTTGTTAAGTATAACTTTTATAATAAATAATATAAAATTTTAGAGAAATTTCAATGATTCTAGTAAATCAGTAATTAATTTTGCATGTCATATTTTAGTTATCAATGCTCAAAAGTCTCTGTTCTTTTAAAGTTGGATAGTTGCATAACAGACCAAAAATGCATATTTGTTATCAGTATAAATATTTAAGACTTAAGGCTAATGTGGAGTGACATCAGCAAGATGACAGAAAAAAAGGTCTCTGGCCCTAATTCTCTTACAGAAACATCAATTTAGCAAATATACAAACAAAAATGCCTTTCTGAGAATCCCAGACCTCACAAGTAATGTTTTAGTACAGTGGGGAAGAAAAAAATTGATTTAAAAAATTAAAAAGAATTAGAGTAAAGGTTTCATTTTATCCTTGTCACCTTTCCTGAAGCTAGCATAGTACCAGATCTTTCTCAGGAAAGATATCCTTGGATCAAGATTTCTCCACTGGGGGAAAGAGAGACTAAGACATATATACAACTTCTGCAGTGTTTTGGGACACTGAGATGTCCACTTCTCTCTTTTTTTACATGGAACGGGGAGAATTAGAATTGGTAGTCACAAAGGAACTGTTAGAGACAGGGAAAAGGGACATGCGTCCGAAGGGACATGGGCTCATAAGTGATGCAGATCTTAGCAAAGGACCTGTGCTCCCACCAGCAGTTTGGACAACCAGAGCTCTTGCCAGTAACATTGCTACAAGGAATGCCCTGACCAGTCCTACCCAACCAGAGAGTCCAGCCTGTATCCTGACCCAACTGTATACCCCAATAACTTTTCTGCCTACCTGGAGACCTAAGCTAGCAGCCCAACCAACTGTGTAGCACAGCTAGCAGTCATGCCTATGCATGCAGCCCCAATGAAACTTAGTCCAACCAGTAGTCATGTCAAATTGCAGAGCACATCCAGGGGACCCAACTAATGAAGGAGTTTAGCCAGATCAACATCTGACTCGACAGCCCATTATTGAATATCCCTACCTGAAGACAAAGCCCAACCAAGGGCCCCTGAAATTTCAGCGCCCAGCCAGAATCCCCACCCAAACCAACAGCTCTGGTAGCTTGCCCTGCTGGTCCATGGATGCTAAGAGCTGGTCTACCCAGAATCTTAGTCTGGGCTAATTAATGAAGGACTCTTCATTTCTAAGCCAAGATGTAAAGACTGTAAGAGGTGACTACTTTCTCAATACAGACACCAATACAGACACCAATACAAAGATATAAGGACCAGAAAGATTTATGGAAATACAACACTACCAGAGGAAACCAATAAAGCTACAATAACCAATTTTAAAGAAACATAACAACAAAAAGCTTGATAAAGAACACAAAAAATTATCTAAAAGAATCTCAGGGAACTAGAAAAGAACACATGCAGGCAGCTGAATGAAATCAGGAAAATAATACATGAACATGAGTTTAACCAAAAAATTAAAACCATAAAAAATCAAACAGGGGACGCCTGGGTGGCTCAGTCGGTTGAGCGTCCGACTTCGGCTCAGGTCATGATCTCGCGGTCTGTGAGTTCGAGTCCCGCATCGGGCTCTGTGCTGACAGCTCAGAGCCTGGAGCCTGCTTCACATTCTGTGTCTCCCTCTCTCTCTGCCCCTCCCCTGCTCATGCTGTGTCTCTCTCTGTCTCAAAAAGAAATAAAAACATTAAAAAAATTAAAAAAAAATCAAACAGAAATCTTAGAAATAAATAATACAATAATGGCACTAAAGATTTCAATAGAGAACTTAACAGCATGTTCAATCTAACATAAGAAAGAATTAGTGAACTTGAAGATTAGTTACTTGGGATTACCCAGTCAGAGGGACAAAAATATAAAAGAATGAGTAAATAAAGCCTATGGAGGTGTGGAATGTCATGAATTAAAACAATATTTACAATATGGGCGTCCTAGAAGGAGAAGAGAGACAAAAAGGGGCAGAAATTCTATTTAAAGAAATATTGGCTAAAACTCCCCAAATTGGGAAAGGGAAATGAAATTAATGGGGGTGCCTGGGTGGCTCAGTTCGTTAAGCGTCCAACTTCAGCTCAGGTCATGATCTCACCATTCATGACTTTGAGCCTCGTGTCAAGCTCGGCTGACAGCTTGAAGCCTGGAGCATGCTTTGGATTCTGTCTCTCTCTCTCCCCTCCTTTCTCTCAAAAATAAATAAACATTATAAAAAGAAATTAATGAATCCCAAAAGACACCAAACGTATTTGACCCAATAGGCCTATACTAGGACACATTATAATTAAATTGTCAAGTTCAAAGACAGAATTTCAAAAGCAGCAATATATAAGTAACCTAGCATATACAGGGGAATTCTCATAAAACTATAAATAGTTTCTCAGTAGAAACCTAGCAGACCAGGAGATAAAGGGATGGTATATTTAAAATACTAAAAGAAAAAAATTGCTAACCAAGAATATTAATCCTAGAAAAACCTTTCAAAAATTTTAATGTTTAAAATTTATTTATATTTTAACATGTATCATTGGCAAGATTTGTTTAAAAATAATAAGAATTTTTTTTCATTTTCATTTGAGTATAGTTGACACGCAGGTAGTTTCAGGTATACAACATAGTGATATCACATCTCTATATATTATGCTGTGCTTACCATGAGTGTAGCTACAATTTGTCTTCATAAAACAGTATTATAATTTAATTGACTATATTCTTCTTGCTCTACTTTTATTCCTATGGTTTATTTACTTCCTAACTGGTAGCCTGTATCTCCTATGAATCATTTTTTTAATAAAGAAGATATACTTTTCCAATTAAACAAAACAATTAGGAAGTTAGTCACCACTAACTTTGTATTACAAGATATGTTTGAGGGAGTTCTTCAAGTTAAAAAACTAAACACACAACAGACACAAAAAAGCATATGAAAGTAAAAATTCCACTAGTAAAGGTAAGTATATAGACAAACAGAATATTATAATACATACAATGGCACATAAATTACTTTAACCCTAGTAATAAAAGTGTAGAACTTCTGTATTCAATTGAGGTTGTTATCAAAGTATATCAGACCATTATAACTATAAGTGGTTCAATGCGAACCTCGTGGTGACCACAAAGAAAGCTTATAGTAGATATACAAAAGCTGAAGAGTAAATAAACCATAAAACTACCAAAAAAATCAAACCACAAAGAAAGATAGCAAGGAAAGAAAAAAGGAACAAAAGAACTACATAAAAAACAGAATAATTAACAAAATGGCAATACTATTTGCTTACCTGCCAATAATTACCTTCGATGTAAATTAATTAAACTAATGAGTTAAAAGACAGAGTGAGAAATTTCTGGGAAGATGGCAGAATAGGAGACCCCTGAGCTCACCATATCCCACATTTTCAACTAGATATCATCCACAACCAAGTAGCAACCCAAGGACTGGAAGAACAAACTTCACAACTAAATACAGAGATGAAGCTTCAGCTTAAAGTTTAGGAAGATCAGAAAGGTTGGGGAAGCTGCACACAGGAAAGAGAAAGTTGTGCCTGTGGAGGGGAAGAGAAATGGGCCCTTGCTCCAAGGAGTTCACACAGGAAAGATTAATAATGTTTGGCTTTAAAAACCAGAAGGTTTATAAATTCCACGAGTTTATAAAACCAGTGATACTTGGAGCTTAGAGCCTTAAAAATTTGCTGACTCAGCACTGGACAAACAGAGAGGGTGAATTACAGCTGGGTCACTGCTGTTAAAGACACAGCAGCCTGCATGAAGAGGCAACCCAAATTGGCAGTTTGCACAATGCTGGGGAAAAAGAGAAGGCAAATCTATTCATACAGATTTTGGAACATGTTGGGAGACTTCTATGAAAATGAGGGAGTTGCTGGGTGCCATTTTCCTCCTCTGCCTCCAGCATAAACACAGAGCCAGCTGCCAGAGGCAGGGATACACAGACATTTGCTGCCTGACTCAGTGTCAGTGAACCATTTCCCTGAGTTTTCCTGAGGACAAGCTGACTCCAAGCCTGCTGGCCTTTGCCGTGGATTAACAAAATATTTTGTAAAAGCTGTGCATGTGCCCTGTTCAGCCACCACGTACATAGCTGCCACAGTTTGCTGCACACGCACACCAGCTTGAACCAAGCCATGGGCCCTAGAAGCCATTGTGTGCACCCAGCCACCACACTGAAACCAGCCATTTCCCCATGCCCAGCTCTGCACCTTGGCAGCCCTGGCACTCCCAAAACAATTCTAAGGATCTGGCATAGGATTAGTGGTCCACCACAGATTTTGCTAGTACGACCAAGCCACTCCTAAGTTCCCCAATGTGCACACATCCTCAGACCTGGCCTCACTGGGTCCCACTAACAGCACAGAGAGAAATCACAGCCTATAACAGGAAGAGAGGAAGTGCAGATGACTAATCTAAAAGGAAAAGTGACCCAGACACAACAGCTATAAGCAACAAACATAGGATACTCTCCTGAAGTGCCAGCATATAGTGCACTGCATGGCACCCCAGGACCTCTTCCTTATAAAGTCACTACTTTCAAAAGCAAAAAGCATAGCTGATTTTAACACAGAGAAACAGACACAGAGAGACAGACAAAAAGAAGAGATAGAGAAATTTATTGCAAATGAAAGAACAGAACAAGGCCACAGCCAGAGATCTGAGTGAAACAAATATAAGTAATATGCCTGATAGAGAATTTAAAGTAATAATAACAAAGATATTCACTGGACTTGAGGAAAGAGTAGAATGCATCAGTGAGAACCCTAACACGGATAAGGAATAACATAGCAGAGATTAAGGGCTAAGTAAATAAAATGAGAAACACACTTGATGAAATGAATAGCAAGATGTAAGAAGCAGAGGAAAAGAAAATAATGGAAAGTAATCAAGCTGAACAAAAGAAATAAAAAATAATTGCACGAAATGAGAATAGATTCAGGGAACTCAGTGACTCAATCAAATGTAATAACATTTGTATTGTAGGAGTCCCAGAGGATGAAGAGAAAAAGGAGCAGAAAATTTGTTTGAAGAAATAATAGCAGAGAACTTTTCTAATCTAGTGAAAGAAAGAGACATCCAGATCCAGAAGATATAGAGAAGTTCTATTAAATCAACAAAAGCAGACTCATATCAAGACATTGTAATTAAACTTGCAAAATATAGTGATAAAAAAATCTTAAAAACAACAAGATTAAAGAAGTCATTAACTTACAAGGGAAAATCTATAAGACCACCAAGAAATTTTCATCATGAAATATATCTATCACCTCTCACTACTCAGAATGGCTAAAATCAACAACACAATAAGCAAAGGGTGTTGGCAAGGATGTGGCGAAAAGGGAACATTCGTACTGTTGATGGGAATGCAAACAGATGCAGCCACTGTAGAAAAAAATATGGAAGTTCTTCGAAAAGTTAAAAACAAAATACCTTTGGGTCCAGCAATTGCACTACTGGATATTTACACAGAGAACACAAGAACCCTAATTCAAAGGGATACACACACACTTTTGTTGATAGCCACATTATTTACAATAGCTAAGATATGGATTGTAGCCCAAGTGCTCATCTATTGATGAGCGGATAAAGAAGATGTGGTATATATAAATATACTACATAATGGAATAATGGAATATATATATATATATATATATATATATATATATATGAGTGGATAGAGAAGATGTTGATGTTGTATATATATATTTATATGTATATATAATGTAATATTATTCATCTGTAAAAATGAAATCTTGCTATTTGCAATGATATGGATGGAACTAGAGACCACAACGTTAAAGAAGTAAGTCAGTCAGAGAAATATGAGCACCATATGATTTCACTCATACATGGGATTTAAAAAACAAAAAAACAAGCAAAGGGAAATATGAGAGAGACAAATTAAGAAAAAAAAAACCTCTTAATTACACAGAACAGCGTGATGATTACCAGAGGGGAGTTGTGTTTGGGGATGAGTTAAATAAGTGATGAGGATTATGGAGTGCGCTTGTTATGAGCAAAGGGTGATGTATGGAACAGTTGAATTAGTATGTTGTACACATGAAACTAATATAACTTTGTATGTTAACTAACTGGAATTAAAATTAAAACTCTTTAAAAACGAATAGAGGGGCCCCTGGGTGGCTCAGTTGGTTAGGCGGCTGACTTCGGCTCAGGTCATGATCTCGCGGTCTGTGAGTTCGAGCCCCGCGTCGGGCTCTGTGCTGACAGCTCAGAGCCTGGAGCCTGCTTTGGATTCTGTGTCTCCCTCTCGCTGCCCTTCTTCTGCTCACTCTATGTCTCAAAAATAAAATAAAATGTTAAAAAAAATTTAAAAGGAATAGAGTAGCTGAATGGATAAAATAACAAGACTCAAATGGGCACTGTCCACAAGAGATTCATCTTAGATTTAATAATATACATAAGCTGAAAGTGAAGAAATGGTAAAATATATTTTATGGAAATGATAACCAAAGAGAATAGGAATGGTTATATTTATTTATTTTCTGATAATTTATTGTCAAATTGGTTTCCATACAACACCCAGTGCTCATCCCAACAAGTGCCCTCCTCTGTTCCCGTCTCCCACTCTTCCCCTTCCCACACCCCCCTATCCCCTCAGTTTGTTTTTAGTCTTTGAGAGTCTCTTATGTTATATCTTTCTCCTTCTCTGTGGCTTTTTTTTTTCCTTCCCCTCTTCCCCTCCCCTTTGGTTTTTTGTTAAGTCTCACAAAGCCTACCTATACGTGGAAACATATGGCATCTGTCTTTCTTTGCCTGACTTACTTTACTCAGCATAATATCCTACAGTTCCATCCATGTTGCCACACATGGCCAGATTTCATTCTTTCTCATTGCTGTGTAGTAGTCCATTGTATATATATATACCACATCTTCTTTATCCATTCATCAGTTGATGGACACTTAGTCTCTTTCCATGATTTGGCTATTGTTGAAAGTGCTGCTATGAACATGGGGGTACACATGCCCCTATGCACCAGCAGTCCTGGATCTCTTGGGTAGATTCCTAACAGTGCTATTGCTGGGTTATAGGGTAATTCTATTTTCATTTTTTTTTAATTTTATAATAGTTTATTTTCAAATTGGTTTACATATAACACCCAGTGTTCATCCCAACATGTGCCCTTTTTAATGCCCATCACCCCCTCTCCCCCCTCCCTCATCCCCATCACCCTCAGTTTTTTCTTAGTCTTTGAGAGTCTCTTACGTTTTATCTCCCTCCCTCTCTGTGTCTTTTTTTCCTTTCCCCTCTTACCCTCCCCCTGTTTTTTGCTTAGTCTCACAAAGTCCACCTATTCGTGGAAACATATGGTATCTGTCTTTTTCTGACTGACTTATTTCACTTAACATAATACCCTCCAGTTCCATCCATGTTGCTACACATGAAACAATGCTCAATGTCACTCATCATTAGGGAAATACAAATCAAAACCACACTGAGATACCACCTCACACCAGTCAGAGTGGCTAAAATGAACAAATCAGGAAACTATAGATGCTGGCGAGGACGTGGAGAAGCAGGCACCCTCCTACACTGTTGGTGGGAATGCAAACTGGTGCAGCCACTCTGGAAAACGGTGTGGAGGTTCCTCAAAAAAATGAAAATAGAGCTACCCTATGATCCAGCAATAGCCCTGCTAGGAATCTACCCAAGAGACACAGGAATACTGATGAATAGGGGCACGTGCACCCCAATGTTCATAGCAGCACTTTCAACAATAGCCAAATCATGGAAAGAGACCAAGTGCCCATCAACTGACGAATGGATAAAGAAGTTATGGTACTTATATACAATGGACTACTACGTGGAAATGAGGAAAAATGAAATCTGGCCATGTGTAGCAACATGGATGGAACTGGAGGGTATTATGTTAAGTGAAATAAGTCAGTCAGAAAAAGACAGATACCATATGTTTCCACGAATAGGTGGACTTTGTGAGACTAAGCAAAAACCAGGGGGAGGGGAAGAGGGGAAAGGAAAAAAAGACAGAGAGGGAGGGAGATAAAACATAAGAGACTCTCAAAGACTAAGAACAAACTGAGGGTGAGGGGGGTGAGGGAGAGGGGAGAGGGGGTGACGGGCATTAAAGAGTGCACATGTTGGGATGAACACTGGGTGTTACATGTAAACCAATTTGAAAATAAACTATTATAAAATTAAAAAAATAAAAAAAATAAAAATAAAATTAGGAGAATAAAATGAACTTTAAAATCAAAGAAAAAAAAGAAAATAAACTATTATAAAATAAAAAAATAAATAAATAAAATATATATATATATATATATATATATAAATTAAAAACAAGACATTTCATCTGACACCAAGTACAAAGAATTCAGAGACTGCCATAAAAATTTATACAAAAATAAACTAGATAACCTAGAAAATATGGATACATTTTTAGAAACATACAACCTACCAAGAATTAATCATGAAATAATAGAAAATCTATACAGATCAATAGTACATAAGGAGATTGAATTGGTAATCTCAACTTTCTCAAAAACAAAAGCCCATGGAAAGAAGACAATATTGATCACTGTAGCAACATTTTAAAAAGAATAAATGTCATTTTTCTTAAACTCTCCTAACAATTTAAGAGGAGTATAGGCTCCAAAACTTATTTTATGAAGCCAGCATCACCGTGATATCTAAACCAGTCAAAGATATTAAAAAATTTTAAACTACTGTATCTGACAAGCACAGATGCAAATATCCTCAATAAAGTACCAGCAAATCAAATATAAGAGCATATTAAATGTATCATACACTATAACCAAAGTCAATTAATCTTTGGGATGCACACTTTTTTTTATTTATGCAAATAAATTAATATGACACACCATATTAAGAGAATAAAAATTTTAAAACTGTATTTGATCATTTTAGATCAGATAAGACATTTGACAATATTAAAAACCCTTTCATGACAAACACACTCAAAACATTCTGTGCAAAAGGAAAGTACCTCAACATTATGAAGGCCATATATGACAAACTCACAGAGAACACCATACTAAAGATGAAAAGTTGAAAACTTTTCCTCTCGCATCAGAAACCAGACAAGGATGCCAACTACACTTCTATTCAACATAGTACTGGATTCCTAGCCAAAGAATTTAGCCAAGAAAAGGAAAACACATTCAAATTACAAAGGAGGGAGTAATATTGACTCTGTTTGCAGATGACATGATCTATACACAGAAGTCTCTAAGTACTCCACCAAAACTGTTAGAACTAATAAGAGAATTCAGTAAAGTTGAAGGATATGAAATCAACATATAAAAATAGATGTTTCTTTCTACAGAACAAGCTCTCCAAAATATAAGAAAGCATTCTTCTTTACAACAGCACCAAAAATAATAAAATATATAGGGAAACCTAAACAAAACAAGTAACAGGTACACTGAAAAATATAAAATATTGATGAAATAAATTGAAGAATATAATTAAATTAAACCGTATATTTTGTTCTTGGATTAGAAGAATAAATATTGCTAAAATTTCCTGGTGGCCCAAAGAAATCTACAAATTTAATATAATTTATAACAAAATTCCAATTACATTTTTTCACAGAAACAATCCCAAAATTCATAAGGAACAGAAAAATTCCTCAGAAAGCCAAAGAAATCTTGAGGAAGAATAACAAAGCTATAGACACTATACTTCCTGACCTCAAACTGCATTACAAACTATAGTAATCAAAACAATAAACTATTGGCTTAAAAGCAGACACATACACCAATGGAACAGAAGAGAGTGGCCAGAAACAAATACACAAACACGGATTCAACTAATGTGCCCTTCAGCAAGGCCACCATGAATACAAAATAAGCAAATATACTCTCTTCAACAGATGGTGCTGGGGAAACTAGATATCTATATAAAAAGGAATGAAATGGGACCCATTTCTTACAACATATACATAATCAATTCTAAGTACGTTAAAGACATAAATGTAAGACTAGAAAATGTGAAACTTTTTGAAAAACCCAGAGGGGAAAAGCTCCTTGACATTGGACTGGTCAGGGAATTTTTTTTTTTATATGACATGTAACAAGAGCAAAAATGAACAAGAGGGACTATATCGAATCAAACGCTTCTGCATAGCAAAGGAAGTAATCAATAAATGAAAAAGGAAAATACCTTTGCAAGCTATATATCTGTTAAGGGGATAATATCTAAAAGATATTATTAAGAAAAAACTCCTTCAAATCAATATCAATAAATAGATGATAGAGATAAATGATAGATGATAGATGATAGAGATAGATAGATAGATAGATAATAGAAATAACCAGAATATATGTTTCCCCCAAAGAAAACATACAAATAGCTAACAGGTATATGAAAAGATCATCATCACTAATCAGAGAAATACAAATCAAAACCATGCTTTAGAATGACTATGGTCAGAAACACAGATTCCAATACACGTTGGCAAGGAAATGGACAAAAGGGGACCCTGGTACTTTGTTATTTGGAATGTTAATTGTTAAAGCCATTATGGAAAACAGCATAAAGAATTCTCAGTATATTTTCTCAATTTATTTTCTCAGATAGATAGATAAATATAGATACAGACATAGACATAGACATAGACATTGACAGACAGATGAGGAATAAAATGGGACCCATATCTTACAACATACACATAATCCATTCTAAATACATTAATGACTTAAAAGTAAGACCAGAAAATTTAAAATTTCTATAAAAACACAGAGGGAAAAAGCTACTTGACATTGGACTGGGCAGCAATTTTTTTTTGATATGACATGAAAAGCATAGGTAACAAAAACAAAAATAAACTATATATATATATACATACATACATACACACACACACACACACACACACACACACACATATATATATACACATACACCATATGATCCAGAAAACCCATTTCTGGGTGTATATTTAAATCAGGATCTCAAAGATAAATCTTCACTACCATTTACATTTCAGAACTATTCACAATAGCCAAGATATAAAAACAACCCAAATATCTGTCAACATATCAAAGGATAAAAAAATACACACAATGAGATATTACTCAGCCCCTTCTTACGAAAAGAAATACTATTATTTGTGACAAAATGTATAAACCTGGAAGGCATTATGTTAAGTGAAAAAAGTCAGTCACAGAGACTCCAAATTCTACATGATTCCTCTTATATGTGGCATATAAAATAGTCAATGGTATAAAAGTATACAATAGAATGATAATTGCCAGGGACTGAGGAGGAGAATTTGTTTTTGTAAAGGCATGCCTCAGAAATATTGTGGATTTAGCTCCAAACTGCTTCAATAAAGCTAATATTGCAGCAAAGTGAGTCAAATTTATTTTTCATTTTCCAGTACATATAAAAACTATGTTTATACCATACAGTAGTCTATTCAGTGTGCAATAGCATTTTGTCTAAAAAAATATACACCTTAATTCAAAAATATTTTATTGGTAAAAAATGTTACTATAACCTGATTTTTCAGCCACAATCACTGATCATGATCATCATAACAAATATAACAATGAAAAAGTTTGAAAAACTGAGGGAATTATCAAAATATGACAGAGTAACACAAAGTGAGTAATTAATGTTGAAACAAATGGCACTGATAGGCTTGCTTGATGCAGGGTTGCACAAACCTTCAATTTATATTAAATGCCATATTTGCAAAGGACAAAAAAGCAAAGCACAACATAACAATGCATTTCTGAATGGCAATTATACGTCAATAAAATTGGAAAACTGTTTTTAAAAAGACTGATGTCTAATGTAACAGCTGGTATAATATCTGCACACTTGAATGACTTTGTTTTTGGGAGAACAGAAGCCTCTAAAATTTCATAAGTGT
Source organism: Paguma larvata (assembly GCA_030068075.1). Lineage (NCBI taxonomy): Eukaryota > Metazoa > Chordata > Mammalia > Carnivora > Viverridae > Paguma > Paguma larvata. Next base: position 87,351 of record JAINVK010001053.1, on the reverse strand, counting down.
TGACTACTGCGTAAGATGTTTTATATTCCTCTGTGAGTCTCTAACACAGGACATATAGGTGAACACTATTAAATCAGCATTGGTATTAATTATATTAGATAAATCCTAACAGGGATCAGTATCTACCTCAATAACTATGAGACAGTAATATTCAACCTATTTTATCAGGACCTTGAAATATAGGAAAAGAGTTTAAAGGCTACACTTGCACAGAATAACATTAGGATTAGACAATAATATTTGTTCATAGCTAGTCAGGCAGCACACTGAGAGATGAATGAATCTTAAGAACTTGTAAAATAATAATAGCGTGAGATATCTGTTAGTAAGTTAAGTGTCCCGAGGTCAAAGCCTGAGCTTGTTAAATCAGGAGAGTGGTGCTACTATGCATTGATAACACCCTTGCATTCCCAGAGCAACAAAATCCAATAACGCAGAGGAGTAAACAACATGCTTATAACCAGGCACAAATTTTTTGAATAAACACACTCTTAGAGGCACCCTTAATCTCATGACAGAAAAGGTTTTGTCAAAGTTAAAAACTAATACCATTGAGGAAACAACTATTTTAAGACTTTGAAAGGGTTCTTCAGCTTATTTTGACTATAACTTGATACATCATATAACATCTCAGGAAAGCCCTAGCTCTTTCCTAAAAGGCAAGATCCACAACTAACCCTCAATATTGGTGTAGATTGTGTGTGTAGGGGGGGCATATTGTTTCATTTGCATATTAGACTGTGTTCATGATGCAACTCTCTTCCATTCGTTGACCAATGATACATATCTCAAATATTTGACTTCGTTTGGATTGGAAGAATAAATATCGTTAAATTGGCAATACTACCCAAAGCAATCTACACATTCAATGCAATCCCAATCAAAATTGCACCAGCATTCTTCTCAAAGCTAGAGCAAACAATCCTAAAATTTGTATGGAACCACAAAAGACCTTGAATAGCCAAAATAATACTGAAGAATAAAACCAAGGCGGGAGGTATCACAATCCCAGACTTTAACCTCTACTACAAAGCGGTAGTCATCAAGAATGTATGGTATTGACACAAAAACAGACACATAGACCAATGGAATAGAATAGAAAACTCAGAAATGGACCCGCAAGTATATGGCCAACTAATCGTTGACAAAGCGGGAAAATGTATCCAATGGAAAAAAGACAGCCTCTTTAATAAATGGTGCTGGGAGAATTGGACAGCAACATGCAAAAGAATGAAACTAGACCACTTTCTTACACCACTCACAAAAATAAATTCTAAATGGATAAAAGATCTGAATGTGAGACAGGAAACCGTCAAAATCCTAGAGGAGAAAGCAGGAAAAAGCCTCTTTGACCTAAGACGCACCAATTTCTTCCTCGACATGTCTCCAAAGGCAAGGGAATTAAAAGCAAAGATGAACTACTGGGACCTCATCAAGATAAAAAGCTTCTGCACGGCAAAAGAAACAACCAACAAAACGAATAGGCAACCAACGGAATGGGAAAAGATCATCGCAAATGACATATCGGATAAAGGACTAATATCTAAAATCTATAAAGAACTTACCAAGCTCCACATCTGAAAAACAAACAACCCAGTGAAGAAATGGGCAGAAGATATGAATAGACACTTCTCCAAAGAGGACATTCAGAAGGCCAACAGACACATGAAACGATGCTCAATGTCACTCATCATCAGGGAAATACAAATCAAAGCCACACTGAGATACCACCTCACACCAGTCAGAGTGGTTAAAATGAACAAATCAGGAAACTATAGATGCTGGCGAGGACGTGGAGAAGTAGGCACCCTCCTACACTGTTGATGGGAATGCAAACTGGTGCAGCCACTCTGGAAAACGGTGTGGAGGTTCCTCAAAAAAATGAAAATAGAGCTACCCTATGATCCAGCAATAGCCCTGCTAGGAATTTACCCAAGAGACACAGGAATGCTGATGAATAGGAGCACGTGCACCCCAATGTTCATAGCAGCACTTTCAACAATAGCCAAATCATGGAAAGAGACCAAGTGCCCATCAACTGACGAATGGATAAAGAAGTTATGGTACTTATATACAATGGACTACTACGTGGAAATGAGGAAAAATGAAATCTGGCCATGTGTAGCAACATGGATGGAACTGGAGGGTATTATGTTAAGTGAAATAAGTCAGTCAGAAAAAGACAGATACCATATGTTTCCACGAATAGGTGGACTTTGTGAGACTAAGCAAAAACCAGGGGGAGGGGAAGAGGGGAAAGGAAAAAAAGACAGAGAGGGAGGGAGATAAAACATAAGAGAGTCTCAAAGACTAAGAACAAACTGAGGGTGAGGGGGGTGAGGGAGAGGGGAGAGGGGGTGATGGGCATTAAAAAGGGCACATGTTGGGATGAACACTGGGTGTTATATGTAAACCAATTTGAAAATAAACTATTATAAAATTAAAAAAAAAACTTATCCAAGAAGATTTGGGTCCTGGGAAACTAAGAAATTTAGTAAAGCTGAAGTATAGTTTTTACTAGCATGTAAGGTATTAGCAGCTAACAATAAATCAACACGCATTGGATTAGTATAGAAACTTAAGGTGGAGAAGATTCTTTAAGCTTTCTTATAAATGCATGGAGAATACAGTAGGTGAATCTTTGAATCCCGAGGAATCAGTTGCCACAAGAATCAAAAGCCTCCATAGGTTAACTTAAGTAGGAACCTTGTCTTATTAGATAAAGGTTTAAATATATGTCTAAACATGTGTACTAGAGAAAAAGATATTTAGCTGACTCAGCCAGAGTAGGTTAGAGAGTGGCAAAGTTGGGCACCACGTCGTTAGAGGAATCATGACTTATTCTTTTATAATGCACAACAAATTGACCTTCCTTGTCAATTTTTCTTTGTTTCTGACAGATAATATGGGATAAATATAAGGCAAATGTCCTTTATAAATTATGCTCTGTTTATATAGCTTTCTGATTACTTGTTATATGCATTTGAGCTAAAAATAGCATGTTCTATATGTGGCCTTGGTTTTTCTTTTTTGTAACTTATAACAATGGGATCAATCACTTTTATTAAACTTCTATAATTTGTTCTTAGAACCCATAGAGATAGATCTATTTCCTATAATTTGGGTGTAATTTTCCAGCATTGGGTGAGACTGCCACTTTCCCGTGGTGTCCTTTTGTTTCATAAAGCACATACTTACCAAACTAGATGGCTTACATCTTAGGTGCTTCAGAAACACTACATCTACATCTTATAGAATATCATAGCTTGTGGTTTACACAACTGGATAGCAGGTCCCTTACTAACACATTATGAAGCATATTGGCAGACAAGGCATATTCTTCTAGAGGAGGACTTATTTGCATGGAAACTTCAGAAGAGAAAGAACAAGTAGATGATTGTCTAAAATCCCCCTCACCTTGGATGATTTGCTGGGTTAGGTAAAACAAGAAAGGTCAATAGAAATTGCATAATTCATGGCTCCCGTACACACACACACACACACACACACACACAGGAAAAGATTAAGTTGGAGAAAATAAACAAACACATAAATTTTTCCCATTCTCAATTCTGAGGTTCCCTCATTTTTTCCCATTTCCCTAAATTTTTCCAATTAGTTTGCACCTTTTGCCAATTATTTCTTATTTCCTGGGTGGTGAGGAGGATTCTGTTGAGAAGGTGGTAAAGATTTAGTTAGATAGTGTCACTTGCATCTTCCTCAGTCTCTTCCAGTATTCCTTTTTACAGTTTCTTTACTTTCCAATAGTGGCTTATTGACTTTAAATTATATTGTGATTTCTTATTTGTTGGTGGCCCCAAAAAAAGGGGACTTGTGAATTATTGTAAATGATTCATAATATTTTTTGTAAATACTTATAAGTGGGCAGCTGAAACTACAGTTCTATGTTTCTTTCTATCTTATATTTCTTTATATTTTCCCAGAACTGGGTTGCTACCATCAATATCTGAAGAAACTACCTGTCCTTGCCATCAACTTTCTTTTTCTCCCACTTTTGTTGAATTCCTGAAAACAAAAATTTCATAAAAATGGAGAGACTCATTCTGATTTTCACATCGATTTATATCTTTGAATTTAGGAAATGCTCAAATGAAAGTGTGAAAACCAATGGAGGACTCACTCAGCTTCTGAGTGTAGTATTTTCCTTCTCCAAATTTACCTTCTGTAGAAATATTTCAAGGACTCCTGCCATAAGTCCCTCATGTTGGGTTTCCGAGATACAAAAAATAGCCTGGGTTGTTGCAGAAAGAGTATAGTTGGATTTGCAAGGACTTGTTACTTACTCCCTGATGCCAGGGTTACCATTTGCCTCCATTCTCCCTTTTTCATTAGTCAAAGAAGTCAACCAAAGGCAAGAATTGATGCAGCATCCTGTATGCATCCCCATGTACAAGGCTTTAGAATGAAAACCTCAGGAAAGTTGTGTGGATATTTCCAAAGTACTTGAATTTTTAGGATAGCTCATCTTAGTTGGGGAAAAGGACATAGGGACTCTTAACATGTCCCATTCTTGCAGCAGTCTTGGATACACTAAAAAAGGCATTTAAATTGATGGATTTACAAAAGAATAGGGCTGTTATGGTGTATGTCGAAATGAAAAATAAGTTGGTTTCCATGGCACTGTAGTTTCAGTTCCAGTTTTGCCATTTAATATCATAAATGTTTTATTTTTTTTCACTTTAGTAAGGCAACCACTGTCAAACTTGATGCTTTCATTCTGACAGTGTCAGAATTTTCAAAGAATACTTGTTATTTTTTCTTAATTATATCTGCTTTCACAGCTATATTTTCTTAGCCTAAAACACTGCTAAATCCCTCCCTAAGAATGCACCTATGCTGGGTGTCAGCTTAGTTTTTGTGTTTTCAAGTTTCCTTATGACCCAAGCTATGGTATTCACATTATAGATCTATTTGATCCTATAATTCTAAATTCCTATAATCCTAAATTCTAACTAGGATTGGAATTCTTTTTTTATTCCAAAAATTATTTATTATTTTTTCTTTGAAGAAAAATAAGTTTTGATTTTATTGGTAGTTTTTTTAGTATATAACACCCAGTACTTATCCTGACAAGTGCCCTCCTTAATGTCCATCACCTGTTTAGCCCATACCCCCAAAAATGCTCCAGCAACTCTCAGTTTGTTCTCTGCATTTAAAGTCTCTTACTTATGGTTTGCCTCCTTCTCTGTTTTAATCTTATTTTTCCTTCCCTTCCCCTATATTAATCTGCTTTGCTTCTTAAATTCTACATAATGAGTGAAATCAGATATTTGTCTTTCTCTGACTGACTTATTTCGCTTAGCATAATACACTCTAGTTCCATCCACGTGGTTGTAAATGGCAAGATTTCATTCTTTTTGATCACCAAGTAATATTCCATTGTGTATGTATTTCATATCTTTTTTATCCATTTGTCAGCCAATGGACATTTGGGTTCTTTCCATAATTTAACTATTGTCAATAGTGCTGCTATAAACATCAAAGTGCATGTGTCCCTTCGAATCAGCATTTTCTTGTCCTTTGGATAAATTTCTAGTAGTGCAATTACTGGATCACAGGGTAGTCCTAATTTTTTTAATTTTTGAAGAACCTCACTACTGTTTTCCAGAGTTGTTGCACCAGTTTTCATTCTCACCAGCAGTATTGGCATTCTTAAACCATTGCAAATAAGTAGATTAGAGTTTGTGAAGATTCATTAAAGTTAGTCTGGATAGTTTTCATGTATCCCTAGTGTAGAATGTCAGAAATTACTCTTCTTTGGTAGTCTTTATTTAAGAGGATTGAAGTAGGAGAGTAGTCAAAGTTGAAAACTGAATTTCCTGGGCACTATTCCAAAACACTAAAGAGTATACCAAGAATATCGTAATTTTATTGATTGTTACATCCACAGGCAAACAAATATAGGACTCTCAATTCTTTGACCACATTGTCAAGAGCCTTAAATATTCATAATCCAAAACTGATCCATAAATAGATTGAAAACTTGAAGTAATGGAAAAGGGATGATTTGTTTACTTGAGCATTCAGACCCCAGAAAATATTGCACCGTAGAAATGCCAATGAATCATAAAACTGTCTGAAATTTCGGTAAAGCAAGCAGGTGAAAAGTAAATTTTTTCTCTTTTGAAAGCCCCATTATATACATGATCCAGGGAGAGAAGAACCCCATAGTAATATTCATGTTATTTGAAAGAATAAACCTAAATGTCTTAGAAGCAAGTCTTCAATAGTTTAAAAATAAATTTTGAATTTTTCAGTTACCAAAGGTAGCCCTAATTAATGTAATGGTGTACATCATGCCAATAAGATCACTGCAATATACAATATAAAAAAAGAAGCAAAGTATAATTTCCAAAAATTATACGAATGAAACACCAAAATCAAGTTAATATAAAAGTATTTCTCACTTGAAAGAATACAGGAAGAGGCAGGTGGAACAGGTTTCCCACAGGGAACTTTTATTATATAAACCTTTATTATATAAAGCCCATTATTAGAATTTCTACTCTAATAAAGTTACGAACGCCCTTCTCCACTTCACATTCTTGGATTATCATTTCTGCTGGGCCTCAGTGTAATTCTAGTGAGCCTGATTTTTTCAGTTATCACATCAAAAAACATCAAGACATCATCATTCACTCAAGCATGACACCTCCTACACCTATAACTTCTTTGTCCTGAAAACTCTTATTAGATATGGCGTCCTTAATCTCTGTTCTCGAGTGGGTGGGATATATGAGAAATTCAGTGCAAGGCAACTGGGTATTTAATGGTACTTCGGGGGAAGTAGGATAAATGGTTCTTTTCTCCATTTGTATTTGTCTATGAGAACAGTGTTGGAACTGTTACTCTGTGATTTCTACATGAGGATTATTGATTGTCCTTACTAACAAAAAGGCCACATTCCTTTGAATGTGGACCTCTAGTAGACTAGAGGTTCACTAAACAAAGTCAAGTCAAAACAAATAAAGTATCTTGGTTTCAAAACTCTCCAGGAGCATTTATACAGAAACAATATCTTACTATTAACCAGCTCTTAGCTGTATCTTCCAGGAAGCAAGGCCAGAAAAAAACTGGAATCACTCACAGCATGCTTTTTTCCTCCTAAAGTAAACCTAATGATTTCATGTGATAGTAAGAAGCTAGATTTTCAAACTTCAGGCTGCAATTTCCTTCAATTGTGAGTTGTTCATTTATGATCCACAGATTTCACAGTACCTTAGAAACTCAAAATAATCTAACAGAAAAAATTATCTCTATATAAATTTAGATCCAATTCAATAATTTTTTTTTTTTACTTTTAGTTGTCCACTTTTATTTTTTATTTTTTATTTTTTTTATTTTTTAATTTTTTTATTTTTTTGTTATAATAGTTTATTTTCAAATTGGTTTACATATAACACCCAGTGTTCATCCCAACATGTGCCCTTTTTAATGCCCATCACCCCCTCTCCCCCCTCCCTCATCCCCCTTACCCTCAGTTTTTTCTTAGTCTTTGAGAGTCTCTTATGTTTTATCTCCCTCCCTCTCTGTGTCTTTTTTTTCTTTCCCCTCTTCCCCTCCCCCTGGTTTTTGCTTAGTTTCACAAAGTCCACCTATTCGTGGAAACATATGGTATCTGTCTTTTTCTGACTGACTTATTTCACTTAACATAATACCCTCCAGTTCCATCCATGTTGCTACACATGGCCAGATTTCATTTTTTCTCATTGCCACGTAGTAGTCCATTGTATATAAGTACCACATCTTCTTTATCCACTCGTCAGTTGATGGGCACTTGGTCTCTTTCCATGATTTGGCTATCGTCGAAAGTGCTGCTATGAACATTGGGGTACACGTGCTCCTATGCATCAGCATTCCTGTGTCTCTTGGGTAGACTCCTAGCAGGGCTATTGCTGGGTCATAGGGTAGCTCTATTTTCATTTTTTTGAGGAACCTCCACACCGTTTTCCAGAGTGGCTGCACCAGTTTGCATTCCCACCAACAGTGTAGGAGGGTGCCTGCTTCTCCACGTCCTCGCCAGCATCTATAGTTTCCTGATTTGTTCATTTTAGCCACTCTGACTGGTGTGAGGTGGTATCTCAGTGTAGTTTTGATTTGTATTTCCCTGATGATGAGTGACATTGAGCATCGTTTCATGTGTCTGTTGGCCATCTGAATGTCCCCTTTGGAGAAGTGTCTATTCATATCTTCCTCTAAGATGTTTAGGTTAATTCTTTAAGGAAACATGGATATTATTATGGCTAGTTTTTATCCATGAGTGAATCACATAGATGATATCCTCATGAGATGTTTATACACGAAGCTTTGTTTTGATTGTTATTGAAAATCTTGTAATTGATTGGTATTATTTATTATTGGTATTATTATTATTCCAGAGTGGCTGCACCAGTTTGCATTCCCACCAACAATGTAGGAGGGTGTGTTTTGTTTTTCAGACTCTCCTTGTTTTTTCTTAATTTTTATTTGTTTGTTTGTTTATATTTTATTAAATAGACTCTATGCCCAACACAGAGATTGAACTCATGACCTGGAGAGCAAGAGCCACATGATTTACTGACTAGCCAAACGTGCACCCCAGATTTTACTTGTTTTGATGATCTTCACAGTTCTTAGAACTGTTCAAGTTTGCTGTACAGTGTGTATCAAGTGGTCTTTGTCTAATTATTGTCTCATGATTAATACTGGGGTGTGGATTTTGGGTAGAAGGACCAAGAAGGTAAAGAACCATTCTCATCATATCGTATCAATTGTACATACTATCAGAATGATTTATCATTATTTATTTTAATCCTCATTATCTGGTTGAAGTAGTGTTTGTCAGGTTTCTCCACTGTGCAGTTACTTTTTCTTCCACCTGCAATTTTCATACTGTATTCTTGGAAGGAAATCACTATGCAAGCCCATATTTGAGGGGTGAAGACAAAAATTATTTTGAATTCTTCTGCATAAGCAATTTGTCTATTCTACCCAATTTATTTATTCATTTTTAATATTAGTGTGGATTCATAAATATTTATTTTTTTTACTTTGGGTTATAATCCATGCCATTTATTTTGTTCAAATTTTTCTAGCTTTGACAATGAGAAGCCCTTTTTGTTGGTTCCTATGTCACTTGGACATGCATGCGTGTGTGTGTGTGTGTGTGTGTGTGTGTGTGTGTGTGTGTGTTTAGCTTTCTGGAACTATAAGATGTTTTGGGCCATCTTTTATATTTCTTGTCCATTCATGGAATTAGCCATATTTTTAAGAATCCCTGGTTTGTTTTATGAGAAATTGGTATTAGAAACCAAAATCTGGGTTTTATATGTGCCTTTTGTTACTGGATTGTTATGGCTTTCTCAGCTAACAGAGAAAGGAAGTATGTATAGGTACAATAACTGCATATATACTTCTATAAATATTTATATGGGTAGCCATATACACACATAAATATGAGTTATTCTGAGTTAAACATGACTTACACTGATGTTTCCAGCTCAAATCGATTATCATATGAATTATTCTGTGGTCTCCTTGCTTGTCTGTAACCTTCTGTCCCATCTGAGACAGTGAGAAACTACACCATCTGTCAACAATTAACTTAATTCCTCACTTCCAATTTGTATATATAGTGCTTTCAAAGTTGTTAACCTAAACAACCACGAGATACATCTTTATCAAATACAGTATTAATGTACGAGAGACAACTTTATCAAATACAGTGCTATGTACGGTCACTTTGCCTTTATTCTTAGATTCCATTGAGTCCCCTAATTACTTAAGTCAGCACCTTTTCCTTCCAAATCCATCAAGTGAGGTTGTTTTATACATTGATAATGAAGTAGGTTATTTTTTTTACATTCTGTATTGATCTTAGGATCCCCTAACCTCCTAAGTATTTTTGAATTTGCATATATTAAGGTTCACTGTTAGCGCTGTAAATTTCTATGAGTTTTGACAAATGCATAGGGTTGTGTGTGTGTGTGTGTGCATGTGTGTGTGTGTGTGTGTGTGTATGCCACTCCATTACCATACAGAATAGATTCACTGCTTCTAATCTATTCAGGTTTGAACCTTCCACTGCCGACCATGTATATGATTACTGTAGCTTTAGTTTTGCTCTTTTCAGAAATTTATATAAATGAGAACACACTATGTATCCTTGTATCCTTTTCCAAATGGCTTCTTTACCTAGAAAAATACATTTATGATTCATCTATGTCTTTTATTTTTTTAAATATTTATTATTTAATTTTGAGAGACAGAGCATGAGCGGGGAAGGAGCAGAGAGAGAGAGGGAAACTATCTGTGTCTTTTTGTAGATGTGGATATACCTCAGGGTTTTTTACCCATTCACCTATGGAGTATCTCTTAGTTACTTCTAGTTTTGGGCAATTACAAAGAAAGCTGTTTTAAATATTCATGTGGCCGAATTTGGGTGAATATGTTTTCAACTCATTTGGGTAAATACCTAGGAGCACAGTGGCTGGATGTTTGGTAGAACATTTAGCCTTGTAAAAACTGCTACACTGTCTTCCAATGTGGGTGTCCCATTTTTTATTCTCATAACTAATGAATGATTGTTTCTGTTGCTTGCATCTTCACCAATGATAGACACCATCAGTTATTTGGGTTTTAACCATTTTTTTCAGATGTGTAATGGTTTTGTTGTTGTTGTTGCTTAATTTGCATCTCCCTAATGAAAGATGATGTACAGTACCTTTACATACGGTTACCTGCCATCTGTATATTTCAGTGGTGAGGTGTTTATTTATATCTCTTGTCCATTTTAAAATAAATTATTTTCTTATAGCTGAGTTGTAAGAGTTATTTATGTATTTGAATGAAAGTTCTTTATCAGACATGTGTTTTGAAAACATTTTATCCCAATCTGTGTTCTGTCTTTTCATTAGCAGTGTCTTTTGCCAAAGCAGAAATTTTAATTTTTAATAAATCCAACTTCTTTTTTATCCATTGTTTGTGCTCATCACAAAGCCCAAGTTTACATAGATTTTTCTAATTTTTTTTTATCTAGTGGTTTTATAGTTTTGGATTTCACATTTATTTCTATGACTTATTTTGAGTTAATTTTTTAAATCTTTTTTTTATAATAGTTTATTTTCAAATTGGTTTACATATAACACCCAGTGTTCATCCCAACATGTGCCCTCTTTAATGCCTGTCACCCCCTCTCCCCCCCTCACCCCCCTCACCCTGAGTTTGTTCTTAGTCTTTGAGAGTCTCTCATGGTTTATCTCCCTCCCTCTCTGTGTCTTTTTTTCCTTTCCCCTATACCCCTCCCCCTGGTTTTTGCAAGTGCCCATCAACTGATGAATGGATAAAGAAGATGTGGTACATATATACAATGGACTACTACGTGGCAATGAGAAAAAAATGAAATCTGACCATGTGTAGCAACATGGATGGAACTGGAGGGTATTATGTTGAGTTAATTTTTGTGAAACGTTTAAGGTCTGTGTCTAGGTCTCCTTTTCACATATAAGTACCCCCTTGTTCTAGCATCACTTATTGAAAAGACTATTCATTATTCATTGAATTACTTTTGTTCTCCTGCCAAAGATTAGTTAACTATATTTGTGTGTATCTGTTTCTGATACCTCTATTCTGTGCTATTAATTTATGGTCTATTTATTTGTCAATACCATGCTGTCTTGATTATTGTAGTTTTATAGTAAAAGTCTTGAAATAAGGTAGTATGAATCCTACAAATTTGTTCTTTTTCATATTGTGTTCATCAATGCTTGGAACCCTCGGATTCCTTGGAATTTCCAATACATCATGTTATCATTAAGTACAGTTTCTTTATCACACTTACACTTTTAATCTGTATGCCTCTTCACCATTTTTTCTTGTCTTATTGTACTAGATAAGACTTCCAATATGATGTGGGATAGGGGTGGTGCAAGTGGATATCCTTGTCTTTTTCCTGAAAGTAGCATAAAGTCTTTCACTGGTATATTTGAGGGCAGCTATAGAGTGTTTAGATGTTCTTCATCCAATTTAGAAAATTTTCTTGTATTATTAGTTTTCTTAAAGTTTTATTATGAACAAGTGTTGGATTTTGTCAAACGTTTTTACAGCATCTACTTAAATAATCATATGATTTTTCTTTGGTAGACTTTTGATGTGATGGATTACATTGATTGACTTAGAATTTTAGAAAAAGCATTGCATACCTGCAAGAAATTCCACTAGGTGGTATAACTTTTTTTCTATACATTGTTGGGTTTGATTTCCTAATATTTTGTTGATGATCGTTATGTAAATGGTCATGACAGATATTTGTCTCTATTTTTCCTTTCTTGTAATGTCTTTATCTGATTATGGCATTAGGGTAATAATGGTTTAATTTGATGAGGTGATAAGTGTTTCTTCTCTTTATATTTTGGGGAAGTAAGGGTGGAGAATTGGTATTACTTCTTTTTTTTAATGTTTATTTTTGAGAGAGAGAGACAGAGTGTGAGTGGGGGAGGGGCAGACAGAGAGAGAGAAACAGAATCCGAAGCAGGCTGCAGGCTCAGACCTGTCAGCACAGAGCCCGATGCAGAGCTCGAACCCATGAACCATGAGATCATGACCTGAGCCGAAGTCGGATGTTTAACCGACTGAGTCACCCAGGTGCCCCTATTTCTTCTTTTAATATTTGGTAAATTTCACCAGTAAAACTACATGGGCTTGATGCATTCTTTTCGGAAGTTCATTACTTATAATTCAATTTCTTTAATACATTTAGGGTATTCAAGATATGTATTTTGCCCTGTGTGAGTTTAGTAGTTTGTGTCTTTCAACAAATTGGCCTATTTTATCTAATTTATTCAATTTGGGGACCTAGGGTTGTTCTTAGCATTTTGTAATTATCTTTTTATTTTCCATGGAATCAGAACTGATAATTCTTATTTCTGATATTGGTTATTTCTGTTCTCTCTCTCTGTCTCTCTTTGTCTCTCTTCTTCCTCTCTCTCCCTTTGCTTAGTCTGTTTAGAGCCTCAGCAATCTTCTTGATCTTTTAAAAGAACTGGCTCTTGGTTTTTATTCATTTTCTCTATTGTTTTCCTATTCTTAATTTGCCTTCTATTTTAATTTTTATTATTTATTTTCTTCTATTTGTTTTAAGCTTAAAGTGTTCTTTCCCTATTTTGTAAGGCTAGAAAATTAGCTTATGGGTTTTATACTTTTCTACTTTTCTGATGTATTAATGTTTTTTTTCCATAAGGATTGCTTTAGCTACATTCTACAAACTATGATTAAGTGTTTCACTTGGATTTAGTTCAAAATATTTTTTTAATTTTTTAATGACTTGTTCTTTTATATACCTATTTTTGGGAAGTGTATTGTTTAATCCAAATATGTAGGGATTTTCTGGCTGCACTTTGCTTTATCGATTTTTAATTTTAATCCATTGTTGCTAAATAATTCACTTTGTATTATTTTTAATCTTTTAAATTTGTTAAAGTCTGTTTTATTGCACATAACACGATCCTTTTGAGTGAATGTTTTATGTGAGCTTTAGAAGAATGTGTATTCTCATTTATAGATGGAGTAGTCTATGTTGATTGACAAACTAATTGATAATGATGTTTATATCACCTATATCCCTACTGTTTTTTTTCTGCCTATTTAATTAATTATTGCCAGGCAGGTGTTAAAGTCTCCAAATTTAATAATAAATTATCTACTTTTCTTTTTAGTTCTTTTTTTTTTTGGCTCTTTTTTTTTTAATTTAAAATAGTTTATTTTCAAATTGGTTTACATAAAACACCCAGTGTTCATCCCAACATGTGCCCTTTTTTAATGCCCATCACCCCCTCTCCCCCCCCATCTCCCTCACCCTCAGTTTGTTCTTAGTCTTTGAGAGTCTCTTATGTTTTATCTCCCTCCCTCTCTGTGTCTTTTTTTTATTTCCCCTCTTCCCCTCCCCCTGGTTTTTGCTTAGTCTCACCAAGTCCACCTATTCGTGGAAACATATGGTATCTGTCTTTTTCTGACTGACTTATTTCACTTAACATCATACCCTCCAGTTCCATCCATGATGCTACGCCTGGCCAGATTTCATTTTTTCTCATTGCACCAGTCAGAGTGGCTAAAATAAACAAATCAGGAAACTATAGATGCTGGCGAGGATGTGGAGAAGTAGGCACCCTCCTACATTGTTGGTGGGAATGCAAACTGGTGCAGTCACTCTGGAAAACGGTGTGGAGGTTCCTCAAAAAAATGAAAATAGAGCTACCCTATGATCCAGCAATAGCCCTGCTAGGAATCTTTTTAGTTCTTTTAATTTTTACTTCATGTATCTTGACACACTGTTTTTGAGGCATACACATTTATGACCGCTATGTCTTTTTTAATAATTCCTCTTTTATCATTATGATATGCCATCCTTCATACCTGATCATCTTCCTTGTTCTGAGGTTTGCTTTGTCTGAAATCAACATAGCTTCTCCATTTATCTTTTGGTCAGTGTTTTCGTGGTATCTCTTTCTGAATCCCTTTACATTCATTCTATCTAAATTTTTAATTTTAAAGAAGGTTTCTTATTTAATGGGCCATGAATCTCTATATTGTACACCTGAAACTAATATTACACAGTATGTTAATTAACTGGAATTTAAATAAAAACTATAAAGACAGACCAGGTAATAACGTTTTAAAAGGAAAAAAAGTAGTTTTCTTATAAACAACAATTAGTTGAGTCTTGTTTTTCTTAATCCATTCCGACAATTTTTGTCTTTATTTCTAAATTTTGTTTGTTTGTTTGTTTATTTTTAGAGAGAGAAGCATGCAAGCAGGGTAAAGAGGCACACAGAGAGAGAGAGAGAATCTTAAGCAGGATGGGTCCACACTCAGCATGGAACCCAACATGTGGCTCAATTCTATTACTGTGGGATCATGACCTGAGCCAAAATCAAGAGTAGACACTCAAACAACTGAACCACTTAGGTGCCCCATCGGTCTTTTAATTTAAGACATTCATATTTAGTGAAAGTTTGACTTCTTCTTTGTCAATTGGATGCCTTTTATTTCTTTTTGTTGTCTGATTGCTGAGGCTAAGACTCCCAGTAGTATGTTAAACAGTAATGATGAGAATTGATATCCTTGTCTAGTTCCTGACCATAGCAGAAATTCTCTTAGTTTTTCCCATTGAAAATAATATTAGCTGTGGGTCTTTAGTATATGACCTTTATGATGTTGAAGTATATTCCATCTATCTCTACAGAATTGGATGCTGTGTTTTATCAAATGCTTTTTCTGCATCTATTGAGAATAACATGTCATTCTTATTCTTTATTTTATTAATGTGGTGTATCAAGTTGATTGATTTATGAATAATTTTAAATGTTTATTTATTTTCTTTTTTTTAATTTATTTTCGAGACACAGAGAGAGAGAGAGAAAGAAAGAGAGAGAGAGAGAGAGAATATGAGTGGGGAGGGGCAGATCGCAGATAGAGAGGAAGACAGAGGATCTAAAGTAGGCTTTGCACTGACAGCTGAGAGCCCAAGGCAGGGCTTGAACTCAGGGACCTTGCAATCATGACCTGAGCCAAAGTCAGACCCTTAAGTGACTGAGGTGCCCCAATTTGTGAATATTGAACCAACCCAGGAATAAATCCTGCTCTAAAATAATTATTGTTATAGTCAGATTTATATCGTCCATGTTTATGTTTTCTAGTCATTTCATTTTTTTACTGCCTTCTCTGCTTTTAGCTTATCCTTTTATAAGATTATATTTTATCTTCTCTCTTAACATATCAATTATTTTTTCTTTTTTTTATTTTTTTCACTGGTGTTCCTAGAGCGCACAGTATACATTTTAAACTAATTCAAACTCACGTTCAAAATTACACCATACCACTTCATGTGAAGTTGTAGGTGCCTTATATCAGATGATTCCCAATTACTACATCTCATCTCTTATGACATTGCTGTCATTTACTTTATTATCCATATGCCATAATCACCCAGTATTGTTATTACCTTGAAAACTTTTAATTATTTAAGAATGATGGAAATAATAATTTCATTTTATCTAATTTATTCCTTCTGTGATGGTCTTTTCTTTATGGAGACCCACATTTCTAACCTGTAGAATTTTTCTTCTGCCTGAAGAACTTATTTTGATTTATTTTAATTTCCTACAGGGCAGGTCTATTGACAAGAATTCCCTCATTTTGGTATGTCTGAGAGTATTTCTCCTTTATTTTCGAAAGATAATTTTGGCAATGTAGAGTTCTAGATAGATTATTTTTCTTGCAACACTTCAAACATTTCACTTCTCTTCTTACTTTCATGATTTCTGATGGGAAGTTCACTATAATTCACAGCAACTCTCTACAGATAAGATATTGCGGATTTTTCCTAGCTTTATTCAAGATATCCCTTTGACTTTGTATTCCTACAGTTGAATATTATATGTCTAGGCTTTATCGTTCTTATTTTTTTTTATTTTTTCTCTGCTTTGTCTTTTTCTGAGCTCCCTTCATCTGTTGTTTGATATCTGTCATTCATTTTGGAACACACTTAGCCATTGTTACTTCAAAAATTCTTCTACTCTGTACTTTCTCATCTCGTTCTAGCATTCTACTTATGTCTCGTACACTTTTGTTGGATAACTCTTGGGTGTTCTGATCTGGCTTTCCATCATTTTTTCTGTTTGCATTTGATTTTGTGAAATTTATATTAATTATTATGCAAGTTCACTGATATTTTTCTTCTACAGTATCAAGTCTAGTGATGGGCCTGTTAAAGGCATGCTTTATTTAGGTTACATTGTTTTCTATCCAAGTATTTACTTTTGGTTCTTATAGTTTTCAGCTTTCTGCTTATATATCCAATCTGTTATTCTATGTTGTCTTATTTTTCCATAAGACCCCTTAACATATTAATCATATTAATCACATATTAATCTTATTAATCACATATTAATCACAGTCATTTAGATTTAGATTTAGATTTAGACAAATGCTTTGTCTCTTCAGACCATTTTATCCCCTTATAGCATGGTATGCACTGTAATTTATGTTGTTGTTGAGTTGCATCTGGTGTCAGGAATTGAGATAAATAGCCCTTTAGTGTGATATTTATTGTAATCTGAGTAGGAATTTTTCTGTTTAATTTTTGCTGTTGGTAGAGGTATCAGTGATGTCAAATTTCTTTAGGGTCTTCTCTCTCTCTCTCTTTCACTATGGGGTCCCCTAACTGATTTTTCTGAGAGTTATCATTTTTCAGCTTTTTCAACTGTAATCCACTGTTATTATGCTGAAAACTGTTTGTGGGATGGTAAACTGTGGGAGGATTTAGTAATCCAAAACTTTTTGAATAAGTCTGTTTTTGTGCACCTTTATCTTTTGCCTTCACGAGAATTTATCCAGTATCATAGCTATTTTTCTCTTTGTCCCCTACTCTTTTCCCTTACTCTAGTATTTCCCATCAATTTCCTAAAGCACTAACCTCTATTGACTTGTGTGTGTGTGTGTGTGTGTGTGTGTGTGTGTGTGTGTGTGTGTGTGTACATTTTCTGACTGGTAAGATAGGATGGCTAGAGTAAGCTGCAATGAAAGGAATACTCTTCCCCCAACTAGAATAAGTCTTTTCTCAAGTCTTTCTTCTGTATATTAGACTTTTGTTGTGGACAATTCTCTGGGTATGTGTCACAATAATTACTCTTCTCTCCATTTCAGAGTCATTAAGGGGTCTTTCTCAAATCTTTACTATGGAAAATTTGTGATATTCTTGTAGGTAAAGTCCCCAGAAGTGTGGAAGTTTCCGGGAGTCTCTTTCTTTCATTCCAGTCCACACTCGGTCCACCTATTTATCTAAATTGCCATTTAAGAGTTCCTACCAATTTTGTGGCTTCCATTTTGACAAAGCAGATCTCAACTGTATCTCAAAATATCACCCATATTTTGGGGGTGTAAGTTTTCCCTGCAGCCTCAGATCTCTGATGGATCTAAGGGAAGTATTGATTGTTTAGTTTGTCCATCTTTAACTTGTTGCAAGGACAGAAATGGTGGCTTACGGCTCTTTATGTCAGAGTTGAAACCAGAAGTCTTGAATAATTTTTTAACATTAAGGAAATCTTTCATTACGTAAGTAAACTCAAATGGCTCTGATGTATTTAAAAATATGTTATTTAATTAATATATAATGTTATTGCATTTAGGATGTTTTCTTCTTTATTCATGGTAGGAATATTCTATAAATTTAATTTTAACAGTGTCATTTTCTGGTTACTAGAATTAACAGAGTCTGAGAAAATGATAGTTAATAGTGCAGTTTTTCTTGGGCCACCTGAGCGGCTCCGTTGGTTAAGCATCCGACTTTGGCTCAGGTCTTGATCTCATAGTTTGTGGGTTCTAGCTCCAAGTTGGACTCTGTAGTGACGGTTCAAAGCCTGAGCCTGCTTCAAATTCTGTGTCTCCCTCTCTCTCTCTCAAAAATAAATAAAAAAAATTTTTAAAAATTAAAAAAAAACAATAATATAGTTTTTCTTAAATACTTATAAAAGTTCCCTAGAGTATTTATGTCTGGAATAGTCTTATTTGAAACGATGTTTATTATGGATTACATGTCTTTAACAGATATAGAACAATTTATACTATCCATTTTTTAAGTTTTTATTTAAATCCCAGTTATTTAACATATAATATTAGTTTCAGGTGTATAATTTAGTGACTCAACACTTACATGCAACACCTGGTGCTCAACACAACAAGTGCACTCCTTAATAACCATTACCTTCTAATCCTTTCCCCAGCCACTTTCCCTCTTGTAATCAAGAGATGGTTTTCTTCCATTTCTTTTTGTTATTTTTTCACTAGTTGTGTTTTAATTTCCCCACTTTATTAATAATTTTTAAATAATTGGGAAACATTCCTCTTCAAATGTTCTTTATGTTTTAAAATTTTTAGTTTGGAGATTTTCCAATAATCTACAAAGACAAATAGATCATCTAGACGACTATGAACATTGTTTTGTGTTCTTCACATTTTACCAGGTTTTGATAGTGAAATTCAAATGGTACCCTTGACTAAAGGACATTATCCATACATATAAAAGCATCTGCAAATTCTATCACCTGAAAAACAGGATTTCCCAGTACTCAAGAAGCTGCAAAAAGGTCTAAATTTAGATAAATCCCACAACAATCAGCAAATACTACCTTAACTGACCTGCTATCTGATTGTTTCAATTATCTCCATTTGACTTTTATCAAATAAAACCAATCCAATCAGCTCCATATTTATTTTACCTAACCAAAATACTGCTTATTATAAATGTAACCTAAATTCCACCGTTTCTCAAAGTTCTATATAACATTATTTCTTTCTTCAAGAAGCAAGAAGTTGAAATTCCTCTTGCAGTTTCTCCCTTACCCTGATCAATAAGTTGAATAAAATTTAGCTCCTGATTTTCAAAGTTGAGTTAATTTTTATTTCTTTTGCAGAGTCAGGAAATTGGGATTCATCCAGG
Organism: Paguma larvata; assembly: GCA_030068075.1. Classification (NCBI taxonomy): domain Eukaryota; kingdom Metazoa; phylum Chordata; class Mammalia; order Carnivora; family Viverridae; genus Paguma; species Paguma larvata. The sequence goes on along the minus strand of JAINVK010001053.1, from coordinate 67,859 downwards.
AAAATTTACAGTAAAAATTATGTATGCTCAGCATTACATTCTAGTACAAGTAACCAATAAGTTAAAAATATTAAATATATTTTATATTAGATGATTAGTGTCCAAAGTCATGGAAAGACATATAAATAAACTTAGGCAATAAATAGAGGATTTAATATTCAAGTAAAAACCAGGATGGAAAATTGGGACATTATCAGATTTTTCACACCTCATTAAACATATTGAAAGAGTTTTATAATAAAAACAAAAATCACATAGAGACCAAACTACATCCTCCCATCCCAGACAGTTGTAAACATTAAGTACACTGGGAAAATAATTTGTCTTGCATTAGATGAAAATTTAAAAGAAAAAGATGAAATAGAAAATCTAGGTGCTTCAACTGAGAGTACAAGCACTTAATTATACATTTTCTTCTTAAAGCCAAAAGAAAACTTTCTTTAAATATTACAGTATAAATTTACAATTTTGCCAATTGATATGGGCGCTACAATATTAATTTTAAACCTACCACTATTACACTTCTTCCTCAGAAATGACAAATAATTTAGGTGGTAGATTTCTCCAATAATCTTCATATGTTCCGCATGTGCCAGACTATCAGATATTACCCTCGGACTTTAAATTACATTATTTTCTTATACTGTAATACCATATCTACTTACTTGATAGGTAGTTGTTTACTGTGAAAATGGAATTGCAAACTAAACACCCTGGAAGATCTAGGCCTCAAGTCTTTGAAGACCCCCTCCTCATAAAAATTTCATATATAATTGGCAATTGATTTACTACTACCTTTGTATCTAAATCAATTCCAAATTGAAGATCTCAAGGAAATAGTATTTTTGTACACAAATATTTCTGCTAATATAAGTAGGGTTATCTGGAGTGAACTCCGTAAGGTTTAGATTTACCTATATAAACTACTACCCAAACTTGCAAAATGTCTTTTAAAACTGGAAACTAAAAAGGACCAAAAACAAAAGCCAAAAACGTGTACCCGTTCTTATAATATTTTTACCCTCCAATTTCAAAAACCCATTAAGCAGATACATTGTTCCAGACCTCATAACCTTGCGCAGAATAGTCATTGCAGTTTACCTACATCACATCAAAATACACAATCAAATCACATCAAAATACCATTTTATTTTCAGTGATTCCTTGAGGAGCTATATGCTATAGTTGTAGATTTGTGTTCTACTTTTTTGTTAGTGTCCCTTTAGGTCAAAATAGTGTATACTTGTTTATGCACCCAGGAGAAATCAACAGCATATTTGGACTCAAAGCAAAATCTTCCTAGATGGCTTCCCAGATGGCAGAGGTCATTCCACTCCACAAATCTGGTCAGTTAGAGATAAGAATGTGATTATACACAATGATGTTAAGTATACTTTGAGTGTAGTCCATGGTTTTGGAATGGTTTGTAAATAAACACTTTCTCTCAAGAGAAGAGTCAATGAAGAATAGTCAGCAAATCTACAACAGTCAAATTACGGAAAGAGTCCAAATGTCTGTGGATAAAATGAATGGCTAAAATGGAAATATATACATATATATATATATATATATATATACACATAGTGTGGGCATATATACCCACATAATGGAATGCTACTCAGCGATAAAAAAAGAATGAAATCTTGCCATTTTCAGCAATGTGGATGGAACTAAAGTGTATTATACTAAACAAAATAAGTCAGGAAGCAAAAGTCAAATATCATAAGATTTCACTAATATAGAATTTATTTATTTATTTATTTATTTATTTATTTATTGCCCATTTTTTTAAATTTTATAATAGTTTATTTTCTTTTTTTATTTTATTTTTTTTAATTTAAAATAGTTTATTTTCAAATTGGTTTACATATAACACCCAGTGTTCATCCCAACATGTGCCCTTTTTAATGCCCATCACCCCCTCTCCCCCCTCCCTCAACCCCCTCACCCTCAGTTTTTTCTTAGTCAAACACAACAGATGAACATAGGGGAATGGAAGTAAAAATTAATATAAAAATAAAGATAGAGGCAAACCATAAAAGACTCTTAAATACAGAGAAAAAAATTGGGAGTTGCTAGAGGGGAGCTGGGTGAGGGGATGGGCTAAATGGGTGATGGGCATTAAGGAGGGCACTTTTTAGAATGATCACTGTGTGTTCATGTAAGTGATGAATCACCGGGTTCTACTCCTGAAGCTAATACTATACTGTATGTTAACTAACTTGAATTTAAATAAATAAATTAAAAATAGTCAGCAAAATAACCTTTTAATTCCCTGAAAGTTTCTAAAGAAGTGGCTATTACAAAAAAGGAAACATTAATACAAAAGGGGATACCATGGAAGTTAAAGAAAATGCCCCTCCAAGCACTAAGATCGGTTCCTCATTATTAAATATTTCAAGAGTTTCAAATGGGTTTGTTATAGAATGCCAAACATTGATTCCAGAATCAGTAAAGAGTTACTAGAGGTAAATTGCATAAGAATAATTTCTGACACTCTCAGGATGGGCACTTAGTAGTGCCAGAGGACCTCAAATGGAAAATTGCAAAAATTTAATATAAACTTATTCCCATACCGAGGACAAGTTGGCTATTGTACCCAATCAACATTGGTGGAGAAAATTTACTAAAATTACTAAAAGTATGTGTGGTATATGTTTCATGTGTCATTATTTATAAAACTGTAGAGGTGAGACATGGGCAAGAACTAAACACTCCGGGCTCTTTGAACACTTCCAGATTTCGTAAATACCTTCTGCAATGCATTTTGATTAGATACTGTAATTGTATGCTTCTTTAGGGGAGTGGATTAAAACCTTGTTGGAGTTTTCTAGATTTGCTAGTAGCAACATATAACATGATTTTGTTTTCCCCAAATATCCCTATAATCTGGGCACAACCATTTTACTGAGACTATTACTACAGAGTTCTGTACAGCTCTACCAGTCACATAGTAACCCTATTGTCCATACTACTCCAACCTTCAGGAAAGGTAGAATAAACAGCATATTCACAACATTCTCAGAGATTCTCAAATTCTCATAGCCTAAGATTTGCTTTATTGATAATAAATGTAACTTGGGAATTCACTGAAGTTTTCCTTTTGAGTTAATAACAAGACAACCTATGAGTCTAGGAATACTACCTCTGCTTCTAGACTCTACACTATTTTAACTAATCATGGCCATACATTGCAGGCAACTTAGGCAATCCATCCAGCTGTAATTATAATAAAACTTTCTACCAGTTTGTAAACAAGTAATGTGACAAATCTCTTGGTGTTATTACAACTTCATTAGAATCTTCAGAGACCAGCTTATTAAAATATCTGTCTTGGCCCAGTGACAATAGCCACAGCAGCTAAAATAGTGAAAACTGCTGGCTTGATTTTAGATTAGGACCTCCTATAAGACCAAGAGGTACCAGGAATGCTGATACATAGGAGCACGTGTACCCCAATGTTCATAACAGCACTTTCGACAATAGCCAAATCATGGAAAGAAACCAAGTGCCCATCAACTGACGAGTGGACAAAGAAGATGTGGTACATATATACAATGGACTACTACGTGGCAATGAGAAAAAATGAAATCTGGCCATGTGTAGCAAGATGGATGGAACTGGAGGGTATTATGTTAAGTGAAATAAGTCAGTCAGAAAAAGACAGATACCATATGTTTCCACGAATAGGTGGACTTTGTGAGACTAAGCAAAAACCAGGGGGAGGGGAAGAGGGGAAAGAAAAAAAAGACACAGAGAGGGAGGGAGATAAAACATGAGACTCTCAAAGACTAAGAACAAACTGAAGGTGAGGGGGATGAGGGGAGGTAGAGGGGGTGATGGGCATTAAAAAGGGCACATGTTGGGATGAACACTGGGTTTTTTATGTAAACCAATTTGAAAATAAACTATTATAAATTAAAAAAAAATAAATTAAAAAAAATCCAAGAGGTACTAATAGCCCTTTCTCAATATTCTTCTAAACAACCATTAAATTTTAAAGACCTGGTTTCAAACTTAGGAGACAAAGACAGCTTTCAAACTCCAAAAGGACCAGTCAAGTACAGTTAAAACTAGTTCAGAAGTAAAACTCCATAAGGTTGATAACTTAGATTGATGTATTTCACTCAAAGACTGATAAACCATCTTAAATCATTGCTGGAGGATTCAAGCTGAGAAATCTTAGGAACCCACTAGAAGTAGATGGTACTTGGAGGAAAATGGCTTCTACCTAAGACCTTGAAATTGAGTATGTGATTGTATGAAATGTAGACAGCTTCCACTCAAGACCAACAGAACAGTATTATAAATTGACACATTTTAATTTGCATATTTTTATTATTTTTTAATCTATTTTCAGGTTACATTTAACTATGTTACTTGTAAAACGTTTATTATTTATATTTTATTTATTTTGCATTTTGGTTCCTTTTTAGTGTAAGTCTAATGATTTATGATTTATGTGTTAACTGGTTAATTCATACAATCAATCAACTATTGGGTTTGTACACATTTTCCTTTGTGAGGAATCCATTTCTCTTCGTTCCAATTCTTTAAAATAGATCAGTAACTGAGGCTTAACAAATATATGGCAAGGCAAACACAACATCATACGAGACAGCCAGAAATCTAAAAATGCTTATCTTATTATAGCTAGAAAATAAGTTTCTTGTGTCTACCAAAATAATACTGGAGGATCTTTGGTGGAAGTCAGATTTTGTAACTAAACTTTCACAGGACTAGAACTTACAAGCAGATAGTATTTTTATGGAGGTATCTAAATTTCTCAGATGTTATAAGTAAGATCAACTGCATTTCTTTTGTTTTAGATCTACAAATGATATTGATAAGATAAAATTTATTTTCTGGCACTAAACTATTTTTGATGAGTAATGGTGAGATATTACAGCTTTAACAATCCATAGAAATATTTTGGTTTTAAACAGATCAATGGGTAGCTCTGAAAGACTTGTACTGGATTAGTGAAACAAAAGTCTTCTGGGCTATGTCCTGTACTCTAGTATATATGCTGCTCAAGTGAGCACATATGTCTTTTACTCTGCATTGGAGCTTGTTACCTTGGTAAAGTCTGCTTTCAGGGGTGCTTGAATGGCTCAGTTGGTTAAATGTCTGACTTTTGATTTTGATTTGGGTCATTATCTCACAGAGATCAAGCCCTGCATTAGGCTCTGCGTGGACAGCAAGGAGCCTTCTTGGGATTCTCTCCCTCTGCCTTTTCCCCACGTGCTTTCTCTCTCTCTCTCCTTTTCTCTCTCACAATAAACAAACAAACAAACAAACACAACTTAAAGAAATAAAGTCTGCTTTCAGTATAGTCTCTGACATCACCAAAGTTCTATTTTGGACAATTAATTTCTTTTTTAGGGAGAAGAGATCCTTACATAACTTAATTCTGGAGAAGGAAATATTATGTTTTAATGTGAGATATGAAGACTTGCCACTCAAGGGGAATTCTGTATTGTTTTCTTTTCTCTTAAAGCCCCTCCATCCCCGCTCCCCCCCAAGTAACAGACCCACCTTCAGTAAAACTTCAAAATGTCTATCCTTCTTTGATATACTGCTGGGACTCTGCCAAGGTGAACTCTCTTTTGCTACCAAGAGAGCATGATAGTTTGATGATATTTTTCAGGAGCCAGCATTTGAAATACATAACATAATTAGTGATATTTAAATATATGTTTACACAAAGAATCACAAGAATATTTATTGAACACACAATGCACCAAATACTGTGCTAAAATAAATCTTTCACCAACAGACCTCATTTAATTTTGGTAATTGTTGGAATATCTCATCTCTCACCACAGAGACAATAAGGAACACATAGTGAATGGGACTTTGAATCTAGTCAATGCATTTTAGTATCTATTTCCTTAAAAGTATGTATTTGTATCTATTAATTCATTTTATTTTCATGATTACAGAGAGCCTTACCCTCTTGATCATGTTTTTTTCTCCACTGCCTAAAACAATTTCTGTCTCATAATACAGTCTCGAAAAACATTTTTAGAGTGAATGAATTTAAAACATATTCCATGTTGGTACACTTAGAGATATCTGAAAACACAGACTTTGAATCCAGGAGACAAAATTAGAGTCATATGTACGCTACTTAGTAATTATCTTGTTCCTCTCATATTTATAATGAAGGAAATATTTAGGTTCGTGCTAAAGGTTATATGGTAGAATCACACAAATCAGCAACCACAAGTACTAGAATAGACTTGGTACTATAAAGTGTGTCGATGATGATTATGATAATGATAATGATGATGATGATGATATTCTTTTATCGTTTCCATCCCACTTATTTTCTTTCCTTTATGATTTTATTAAGTGGTATATTCCCTTACTTTCTTCATCTTGATCCTGGTTATTTAGTAACATAAAAAAATCTGTACTATAGTTTTAGTTTTGTTTCTTTTTTTAAATGTTGGAGGTTGTTCTGTGAGTTTCTGGAGATTACACATAATCATGTAGTGCCTAATACATCCTACTAGGAAGCAGAAATTAAAAATAAAAAGGAAAAGTAGGTAAAGCATATGATAGAGTAAAATAATATTTTTATTCTAATGGGGATCCTTCTCAAATGTTGGAGGTAAGCTTCTCTACCACTAGGTCAAAGTATGTTCCAGATCACCTTTCTCGATATCTAAATATTGGAGTTTTTTCTCAATTAAGTGAATTTAAGTCCTGCATATGTGTGTTTGTGTGTGTAGATAGGTAGATAGATGGTAGATGATAGATGTATATTAGAAACATGACAGACAAGGGTGCAGTATGTGGCTGGTATAGGACCTCAGTAAATGGAAATAACAGGTTAGTATCATCACATTTACCACTGCATCTATTTGCTATTTCAATATAGAGTATAAATAAAACAACAAATAATCAAATTAATAATAAATAAGAGTAAAAAGAAAATAATTGTGTCAGTTTAAGCACACACAGTGTTATGTTTTTAACTTTCTTCACTTGTAATTGATTTAAAAAGGATCCACTTTGGCCTTGAAAATTAAGTCTCATCATGATTTTAGCTATAGTCTCTCTCCTGATACAACTCTTTCTTTCATAAAGGTAATAACTACAAGAAACTTCACATAGAATATTGGCAAAAAATTATTTTGCCAATTTATTCAATTATTTATACTTTTTCGAGATTAATTCAACAGATAAACATTGTTGTAGCATCTCTTCTATTCCAGGTATTGTACTAGACACAGAAAAAATACAACACATTCTCTGGCTGCTTCCATGCAGCTCAGAATAGTGCTGATAGCCAATATGAAGTTGTTAATGACCTTTTACTCTATATATCATATCACTTGCATCTCTGATACTCGCTTCAAGTAAGAGTTTTTATTATATTTTTTGAACTTTACACTTTTATGCATATTCACTCAAACACTAAAGAATGATATATATGTATATGTATATATATGCGTATTAACTATATGCATCTATACACATATTGCATGCAATTGCACATTCATGAACTTATAAACAGCTTTTATGTATGTATGTATAATATATACATATTACCGAATATATAATATATATAATTATGTATATATAATTATGTGCATACAATTGCCCATTCCTTCAATTATTCAAAAATAAATCATCCAAAATACTGACGTTACATTTATTAAGCACATAATATGATCACAAAATGTGGGAAGAACTCAGAATGTGAAAAAAGAATACAAAAGACGCTTATAGATTATCAAGGATGAGAGAAACATTGACGTTAATTTAAATAAAAATGACAACTGGGTGAAATTACAAAAATAATGATTCGACTTTTGCCTGAAGTTTTATTTAGAAGATTTTTTTCTAATTTTTAAAAAAAGTTTTATTTATTAATTTTGAGAGAGAGAGAGCATAAGGAAGGGAGTGGCAGAGAGAGAGGGAGACAGAGAATCCCAAGCAGGAGTCATAATGTCAGCGGCAATCTCAACATGGGGCTCAAACTCATGAACCATGAGACTGTGACCTGAGCTGAAATTAAAAACCAGACACTTAACCAACTGAGCCACCCAGGTGCCCATTTTTTTTCTTAATTTATCCTTTAATTTTGTTAATAATGAACGTAATTGTCCTCCAAACCAGAGTAGAGGAAGGTTAGTTCTTCCCAGAAGAGTGTGGAACATGGTGAAGTGAGTTTCCTATGGTCGCACACTAGCTATGGGTATTTTCAACAGAATTTTCAGGATAGGAACCAGAGACAAAAAATACTTAGCAATGACACTTTTAATTATGTAAATATAACATGGTATTAATATCATTTCCCCTGTGATACCAGTAACTCCTTCAAGTTGAGACCTGCTAATAGTGCATTCATATTTTTAAAACCTATACTCTGGCTACAATTACAGAAATGGATGAGGACCTAATAGTTTAATTACTATTCTTTTCATTTATGTGTATGAAAACCTTCCACTTGTAATACAGGCCAATAGCCTATTTCTATATCAGATATGTGGTTTCTTTCTCAAATTCCTTCCTTTTACTTTAAGTATTAGAAAATGAAATGGTACTTTCATACATCCAATTCTACCACTGCCTAAAGAGTATCATTGAAGTGGAAATGGGAAGGTATGTGGAGTTCACAAAATTCAGTGGATAAGAATCAAAGGACAGGATAATAATTTATGTGCCTCACATACATTACTTTCTTCACTCCTCTAGTTCATTTGAGGAAGTTCTATCATATTCTAATATCCCATGTCTAATTGAATGGCCTATCTAGTGGAAAACTGGCAATTATTTTGAAATAATGTCAAGTAGTGCATTAACATAGCTTTTTGGATATTCATGGATTGGAGTCTTAGATTATTTATCAAAACATATAATGATGTTAAGGGTATAGTAACTCTTCATGATGGTGCTAACATGAATAAATAAGTGTCATTCCGAGTTGCTCTTCTAAATTCAGAGAATAGCATACAACTTTGTGGAGAAGTCTTTTCTTTCCACAAAATGTAAGAAGTCTGAGAGTCAAATGGTCATGGAAATAGAAAATTTACAATAGTCATATTCTTGCCAAAAAGTGAGATGTGAGATTAGAAATATTTATCAACATCTCCAGATATATAATCCTTTCTTTAATGGAAGGTACTCATCACTAGCCCTTAAAACAGTCCACTTAGTAGGTTACTGCCCAGAAATAAAGTGATGCTTAATTACTATCCTTTATTACTCACTTCTGCAGCCTGAGGCCAAGGCAGAAAGAACCACTTTCTCCCTAAAGATGGAATCGCAATTTAAGCACCATGATTGGTAGTAGAGCCTAATGATGTTTCATATCCCAAGGAGTTCCCTCAATCAAACCATCCATCAGCCTGGAGCTTTAAGGGAATTGTATATGTGCAAATTAGAAACCCAAAGCCTATCAATTCCTTGACTCATTGGCAAAATAAAATTATAAGTCATAATAGTACACAAAGAAGGAACTCTCCACCACTGTCATTACACTGCTTCTAAGCCCTGTAGAAAACCAAGTTCTTCCCCAAAAGCAAAACAGGGACAGCCAGATTAATTGACCAATTAATTCATTTCAGTTAAAATTTGTTGCTGTTGTCTATCAGTCTATAATGAATATTTGGTGGTATGTGGATTCATTTGATCATGTAAGCTGGTAGTAATTATTAATGTAATGTATTGAGCACTTGGCACACTAATGGTAGGTGGTGGCACTTATACACTATAGTTGCCTGATTATGTTTACAACCCACTTCCTTTCCTTTTCTCTAAGAAGACATTCTCTTCCACACTACGAAATACTGCTAGAGAGCTGATAATCATGGGGTTCCATACCTCCACTGGGGTTATGACCGAATTACCCAAAGTCAGTAAATATCTTACTGAATCAAGCTAAGTCCATTCCTACACTCTTGGACTTCTATATAGTCAAGGGGAGAGAAGAGTTCATATTTTATTAACCAACACAAATCTTAAATTATTTTTCTGCCCCCTCTCTCTATTACAAAGTCTCCAATTACAGTTATGTCAATAGAAACATATCTAAGATGACTCAGATGTGGTGTTAATAGATAAGTATTTAAAGAACTCATAAAAGTATATTTAAAATAATTGAAGGACTTTAAAGAACTCAAAAATATATTTAAAATAGTTGAAAGATTCTTTTTTTTTAGCTTATATGGTCATATTTTATTATTTTTTTTAATTTTATAATAGTTTATTTTCAAATTGGTTTACATATAACACCCAGTGTTCATCCCAACATGTGCCCTTTTTAATGCCCATCACCCCCTCTCCCCCCTCCCTCATCCCCCTTACCCTCAGTTTTTTTCTTAGTCTTTGAGAGTCTCTTATGTTTTATCTCCCTCCCTCTCTGTGTAGCCAGATGGATGGAACTGGAGGGTATTATGTTAAGTGAAATAAGTCAGTCAGAAAAAGACAGATACCATATGTTTCCACGAATAGGTGGACTTGGTGAGACTAAGCAAAAACCAGGGGGAGGGGAAGAGGGGAAATGAAAGATTCTTATAATGAATGAATAGATAGGAATATAAGCAGAGAAATGGAACTTATAAAAATGAACAAAATTAATATTATAGAACTAAAAAAGACAAATACAAAAGTAAAACTTTAAGGTAAAATTGGAAAAAGGAGAAGAAATAGTCTTTTATTTCTAGTGAACCTGAGAATAGTGAACCAGAAGCCAGATCAATAGAAATAACTGAATTGGAAATTTCACATGAAAGTTTTTTAAATGAACACAGCATCACTAATCTGTGCAAAAATAAAGTAGTATTCTTAAATAGACATAGTTGTAGTCCACAATGAGAAGAGGGGAATGGTAAGGAGAAAAAATACTGGGGAAAAAACAAGGGCAGCAAGTACCTCAAATTTCATGAGAAACATCAGTCTACAGTCAGGAAGTTTGGTGAACACCAACACCAAACAAGATAAATATAAAGAAAACCACACTTAAATACAAAGATAAAGAAAAATCTTAAAAGCGGACAGAGGAACATAGATAGAATAAATAAACATAAATAATGATTCAATGATGGATGAATTCTCAAAAACATCAGAGTCCAGTAAGCAATAAAATGCCATGCTTAAGGTGTTAAAAGAAGAAAAAATGTCAGACTATCAAACAAATAGAAGGTGAGAAAATTTGTTGTTAATACACCTCCACTGCAAGAATACTAAAATAAGTTCTTCATACTGAAGAAAAAGAGCAGAAGATGGAAACAGAAAAGAAAAAAAAAGTAGAAATGACAATCATATAAGTAATTACAAATATCTTCTCAATTTATTTAAAATACTGATTGCAGAAAGGAAAATTTTAATACATAGATTTTATAGTATATGTAGATATAAAATATGATGAGAACAAAGACAAAAGAGTACTAAGTGTATTTACTTTGCTGAAAGTTTTTTACACTTTAAATGACGTATACAATATTAACTCTAAGACTAACATAAATTAAAGCTACATATTAAAATCCATATGAGAATCCCTGAACAAAAATACATAAAAGTAGAGTTAAAATATATCATCTATGAAGAGTGAAAATTTGACTTATTTACCAATTTGTATGCCTTTTATTTCTTTTTGTTGTCTGATTGCTAAGGCTAGGACTTTCAGTACTATATTATACAACAATGGTGAGAGTGGACATCCTTGTCATGTTCCTGACCTGCTAGAACTAATATATGAATTCAGCAAGGTCACAGGATATACAATGTACATAAATCAGTTGCATTTCTGTACACCAATAATGAATGGGCAGAAAACGAAATCAAGGAACCAATCCCACTTACAATAGAACTAAATACAATAAGATACCTCAGAAAAAACCTAACCAAGGAGGTAAAAGATCTATATGCTGAAAACTATAGAGACCTTATGAAAAAATTGAAGAAGACACAAAGAAATGGAAAAGCATTCCATATTCATGGATTGGAAGAATAAACATAATTAAAATGTCTATATTACCCAAAACAATCTACACATTCAGTGCAATCCCTATCACAATAACATCAGCATTCTTCACAGCTAGAACAAACAATCCTAAAATTTGTATGGAAGTACAAAATACCCTGAATATCCAAAGCAATCCTGAAAAAGGAAAGCAAAACCTAAGACATCCTGATTCTGGATTTCAAGTTGTATTACAAAGCTTTAATCATCGAGATAGTATGGTATTGGCACTAAAACAGACACATAGATCAATGGAACAGAATAGAAAACCCAGAAAGGAATCCACAACTATATGACCAACTAATCTTTGACAAAGTAGGAAAGAATATCGAATGAAAAAAAAGTCTCTTCAGCAAATGGTACTGGGAAAATTGGACAGGGACTGGCAGAAGAATGAAATTGGATGACTTTCTTGCACCATACACAAAAATAAATTCAAAATGGATGAAAGACCTCAATGTGGGAAAGGAAGCCATCAAAACCCTAGTGGAGAAAACAGGCAGCCACCTCTTTAACCTCAGCTGCAGCAACTTTTACTTGACATGTCTCCAAACATTGGAAACAGAAGCAAAAATAAACTATTGGGACATCATCAAGACAAGGATGAAGTGAAGGAAACAATCAGCAAAACAAAAAGGCAACTGACAGAATGGGAAAAGGTATTTGCAAATGACCTATCAGATAAAGGGTTAGTATCCAAAATCTATAAAGAACTTACCTAACCCAACATGCAAAAAACCCCAAATAATCCAGTAAAAAAATAGGCAGAAGACATGAATATACACTTTTCCAAAGAAGACACTCAGATGGATAACAGACACATGAAAAGATGCTCAGCATCATTTATCATCAGAGAATAACAAATCAATGCACAATGAGTTACAATCTCATATCTGCCAGAATGTCTGAAATTAACAACTCAGGAACCAACAGATGATGGCGAGGAGTTGGAGAAAGGGGAAAACTTTTGTGCTGTTGCTGGGAATGCAAACTGGTACAGTCACTCTGGAAAACAGTATGGAACTGCCTCAAAACATTAAAAATAGAAGTAGCCTATGATCCAGCAATTGCACTACTAGGTATTTATCCAAAGGATACAAAAATACTGATTTGAAGGGGCACATGCACCCGAATGTTTATAGCATTACTATCAACAATACCCAAAGTATGGAAAGAGCCAAATGTCCATCAATTGATGAATGGATAAAGAAGCCATAGTAATATATATATACTATATATATATATGGTTATATATATAACCATAATTATCCATTATATCTATGTCAATATTGATATCCATAACTATATATCTATATGTCATCTGTCTATGTAATGGAATACTACTTGGTGATCAAAAAGAATGAAATCTTGCCATTTACAAAAGCATGGATCGAACTAGAGTGTATTATGGTAAGCAAATTAAGTCAGAGAAAGTCAAATATCATATGATGTCGCTCATATGTGAAATGTAAGAAATACAACAGATGAACATAGGGGAAGGGAAGGGAAACAGAGGCACACCATACGAGACTCTTAAATACAGAGAACAAACTGAAAGTTACTAGAGAAGAGGTGAGTGGGAAGATGGGCTAAATGAATGACAGGAATTAAGAAGGGCACTTGTTGGCATGACACTTGGTGTCATATGTAAGTGATGAATCACTGGGTTCTACTCCTGAAACCAATACTACATTGAATGTTAACTAACTTGAATTCAAATAAATAAATTTTAAAAAGAGAGAAATAACATGTAAATAGTGAAGTTGATATAGAATACTAATATACATTCAATTAATTCAAAAATTTTGTGATTATTTAATTATTTGCCCAAAGAAGGAAACAAAGCAGGGAGAGAGGGGTAAACTAAAGGGACAAATGGGGGGGGGGGAAGTAGGTAAATAATAAGCATAAATCCAAATATATCAATAGGTATATTTAATGAAAATAGACCAAAAGATTTCAAAAGATTTAAAAGGCACTGATGGTTAAATTAGATAAAAATTAAGATCCAGCCATATGCACTCTATAATAGAAACTCAATAAAGACACAGATTAAAAGTAAAAAGATGGAAAGACATATCATACAAATGATAACCATAAGACAAAGTAAACTCCGAGACAATGAATATATCTAAGATAAGGGTAAATATAATAACTTAGGAAAAAATACATTAAGAAGCCATGATAGTCATAAAAGTGTAATAAATAAAGTCTTCAGATACATAAAAGCTAATGAGATATGAAGACTTTAAGACACAACAGGCGAATGCAAGAGAAGGAAAGCAAAAATAATATAAAAACAGGGAGGGGGACAAAACATAAGAGACACTTAAATATGGAGAATAAATAGAGGATTACTGGAGGGGTTATGGAAGGGGGGATGGTCTAAAAGGGTAAAGGGCATTAAGGAATCTACTCCTGAAATCACTGTTGCACTATATGCTAACTAACTTGGATGTAAATTTTTAAAAATAAATTAAAAAACTAATGAGATAAGTTCTTACTATATAATGTCCCCTGTGGCAAGGGAAATAAAGCAAAAATAAAGTATTGGGACTTCATGAAAGTGGGAACCACAGCAAAGGGACAAATCAAAAAAACTAAAATGCAGCATATGTAATGAGAAGATACTTGCAAATGACATATCAGATAGGGTTAGCATCAAAATATATAAAAAACTTACCAAACTCAATATCCCAAAAATGAATAATCAGATTAAAAATTAGCAAAAGGCATGACTAGATGTTTTCCAAAGCAGACATAGAAATTGCCAAAAGACATATGTTAAGATGCTCATTATTATTCATCATTAGGGAAATAAGAATCAAAACTACAATGAAAAATCACTTCACAAGTGTCAGAATGACTAAAATTAACAACACAGAAAACAGCAAGTATTGGCAAGGATGTGAAGAAAGGGGAACAGTTACACTGTTGGTGGGAATACAAACTGGTAGAGCCACTGTACCCACTGCAGAAAACAGCATGGAGTTTCCTCAAAATGTTAAAAATAGAACTACCTTACATCCCAGCATTGTACTACTAGGTATTTACCCAAAGGATACAAAAACACAGATTCAAAGGGGCACATGCATCCCAATGTTTATAGCAGCATTATCAACAATAGCCAAACTATGGAAAGAACCCAAATGTCCATCGACAGATGAATGAAGATGTAGTGTGTGTGTGTGTATGTGTGTGTGTGTGTGTGTGTGTGTGTGTGTGTGTAATGGGATATTAGTCATCAGAGGTAATAAAATCTTGCCATTTGCAACAACATAGATGGAGCTACAGTGTATTATGCTAAGTGAAATAAGTCAGGGAAAGACAAACACCGTATGACTTCACTCATATGTGTAATTTAAGAAACAAAACAGATGAATATAGGGAAAGGAGAAGGAGAGAGAGGGAAGTAAACCATAAGACTTCTTAACTATAGAGAACAAACTGAGGGCTGATGGAGGGATGAGGGTGGGAGATGGTCTAAATGGTTGATGGGTATTAAGGAGGGCACTTGAGATGAGCATTAGGTGTTATATGTAAGTGATGAATCACTAAAATATACTCTTGAAACCTGTACTACACAATATGTTAACTAACTAGAATTTAAACAAAAACTTGAAAATAAATAAATGAATAAATACAAACTGGGAAAGAAAAAATAAATTAAGGCATTAAGAAGGTGGAGGAGTAGGGAGACCCTAAATATGTCTCATCCCTTGAACACAGCTAAATAGTTATCAAATCATTCTAAACACCAAAGAAATCAAGCATAGATCTAAATGAACAAAAACTCTGAGACTACATATATGAAAGGGACCACCGAATGGAAGGTAGAAGGTATAGAGAGTTTACCAGGGAATATGTTTCTCTGGGTAAAGCTAAGGGGAGGGAGCCTGCTGAAACTAAGTGCCCATCAACTGACGAGTGGATAAAGAAGATGTGGTACATATATACAATGGACTACTATGTGGCAATGAGAAAAAATGAAATCTGGTCATGCGTAGCAACATGGATGGAACTGGAGGGTATTATGTTAAGTGAAATAAGTCAGTCAGAAAAAGACAGATACCATATGTTTCCACGAATAGGTGGACTTGGTGAGACTAAGCCAAAAACCAGGGGGAGGGGAAGAGGGGAAAGAAAAAAAAGACACAGAGAGGGAGGGAGATAAAACATAAGAGACTCTCAAAGACTAAGAAAAAACTGAGGGTGAGGGGGGTGAGGGAGGGGGGAGAGGGGGTGATGGGCATTAAAAAGGGCACATGTTGGGATGAACACTGGGTGTTATATGTAAACCAATTTGAAAATAAACTATTATAAAAAAATAAAAAAAAAAACAAAGGCAAAGTAGTAAAAACAGCAGAGCACTTCTACTACTTTACTTATGCATTTCTCTATTAGTAGGGAGTTCCATCCATAAAGGTGCCCAAGTGGTAAAGTGGGGTAGAATACCAGGAATGACAACGTGGTCTGAGGATCCCTTGGGGCTCAAGAAAGATGGGTTATGACAGCATGCTATGCTGTTTTCAGGAATAAGAGAGGGGACTCACTCTGGCTGAGAGCAGGAAGCAAGGGTGTTAGCTTTCTTCTTTGTTTTGACATAAACTGTGAACAGCTATGCATTTCCACCACTGTTTTCACTTGGGCAGGGGAAAGCACTGCAAGACCCTCCCCAAGAGGAACAGTGCTGGTCTATACTGTAGAAATCCCTAAAATTTGGAGTTTTGAAACTCAATAATTCTCCTGAGATAAAAAAGCTTGGACACAGGCAAGGTGGATTTCTGATGGAAATTGGGGACACAAGAGGGGTGAATAATTGCTCTTCTGTGAGGATTCCCTGACTATGGAAGGTGCTAACTTTCAAAAGCTCCAGGGATATAGAGCAGGGCACAGCCATATTCATTCTGCCCTTCAGAGCTGAAAGCCTTCAGAAAGCAAAACACAGCCATCTAGGCCAGAGTCATTTAAACCAAGCCCCACCCCTCTTGCAACCAGGAGGCACATTACCACTGATACAAGTCAGCCTTAAAATCAGCAGTATGTCCCTCCCCCAGAAGACCAGCAGAAATAATTTGCTTGCACCAAGTCTACTGATAATAGACTTCAGCTTTAGGGAAAATAGGATCTAACTTTCAATCTACTTTTATTCTTTACTTTTTTACTATTATTTTTTCCATTTCTTTTCTTATTCATTTGTATTCCTTTTTTTACTTTCTACTATTATTTTTTAATTTTATTGCTTATATTTATTATGTTATTTTATTTTATTTTACTATTTTTGGATCTAGATTCTTTTAGCAAGCAGACCAAAACACACCCAGGTTGTAGGTTTTTTTGTTTTGTTTTGTTTGTTTTGTTTTTCCGTTTCTTTCTTTGTTCTTTTCTTTTCCAGAAAAAATAACCAACTCATCCCAAAAGAAAGAGCAGGCAAAAGAACTCATGGCCAGGGATCTAATCAACACAGTTATAAATAAGATTTCTGAACTAGAATTTAAAATTACAATTATAAGAATACTAGTTGGGTTGAAAAAAATCACAGAAGGGGGCCAACATGGCAGAGAAGTAGGGGGATCCATACTTCCTGCATCTTTCAAACAAAGAAGGACTGAAGCCAAAGGTCTTAGAACCCCGAAAAGTCTGGGAGGAAAAGAGACTGAGTCTACCAAAAAGAAACGGGAATATCCTAAAGGTCAATAGGTATGTGATTGTGAACAGGGGGAAGTAAAATGGGCTGCATGGACATGGAGGGGAGAGATCCCTTTCTGCGGGGAGACAAAAGGAAGAGAAAGAATGGCTGGGAAAGCGTAGGACTATATATAGACAAAAGAAAAACCTCGGACCGGGAGGGAGAGGGATCCCATCTCTAAATGCAGGGCTTTCTTTGGACTGGGACCAGGGACCAGCTGCCCCATTCAGGCACCTGGGAAGTAGGGGAGCCACCACCGGTGTCATTGGTAGGTCGGGGTGAAGTCCACAGCAGGAGAAACTCCCCTGAAGTGCTTTGGCACAGGAGAAAAACAGATGGGACCACATATCCTGGGGTATAGGGAAGCACTTCCCCAGTGCTAGGGCACACAGAGTGGAAGTTTAAATTCCAGCCAAGCGGTGGGGCAAGGGAGTCAGGGGACTGAGAAAGACTGCCCAGTCTGTACCTACAGCACAGTGAAGATAGCCAAACAGAGTCCACGAAGAGACAGGGGTGGGGTCGCCATTTTTCTCCCCACCACCACCAAGAAGGGGCCTTGGGGATCAGTACAAGGGGCCCACTTGGAGGCAGGACCAACATAGACTAAACCACACACAGGGGAATTGCATATCTACTGGAGGAGGACAGAGGCTGAGGAACCAGACGGCCCCCTCCTCCAGACCAGCGCTGTGGCATTGCCTCCATTAATTCTAGGACAATTCCTGTTATTTAGATATATTTTACCTTTTCTCCTTCTTATCTATTCCCTTCTTTAGGCTGGTTACTCTGGTTATTGGTTTGCTTATACAGACATATCTAATCCATTTTCTTGATACATGTTCTACACCTCCTTCTTTTACTGTCTTTTCTCTCTCTCTGGAATAATCAAGCCATATAGTTTTTCTCTCTGGATAATTTTACCTTTGTTTCTTTTTCCTCGCCTCCTTCCTTATTTTCCTTTCTCTCTCTCTGAATTAAGCCTTTTAGTCTCCCTGCCTGGTCAATGTTTATTTTCTCTTTTTCCCTGCCCCTGTCATTTCTCTCTTTGTATGTGCTCTCCTATCAGCACTGCCTGTACCCTGTTCTTTATTTTAGTTGGTGTTGCTGATTTTTTGCGTTTGGATAGTTTTTTGTTTTTGTTTATGTTTGCTTGTTGTTTGGTTGGTTTTATTTGTTTGTGTGTTTGCATGTTTTTATTTCCTGTTTGTTTGTCTCTTCGTTTTCCTTTCTAGGGCTACTTCAAGAAACAAATCAAAGCACACCTGGTAGAAGTTCCAAAACGTCACTATGAGTAGGGAAATAAAATCACCAATGTCACAACAAGAGAGAGCAAGTAACACTGTCCAAAAAATACCTCCTGGATGGCCAGGCCTGGGACAGTTTCTTCACCTTCTTCACCTCTTGTTATTCCTTTAATTTAAAGTCTAATTTGATATAAGTATGGCTACTCCAGCTTTCTTTTGACTTCCAGTAGCATGATAGATATCCATCCCCTCACTTTCATGCTGAAGGTGTCCTCAGATCTAAAATGAGTCTCTTATAGACAGCAAATATATGAGTCTTGTTTTTTTTTAATCCATTCTGATATCCTTTGCCTTTTGATTGGAGCATTTAGTCCGTTTACATTCAGTGTCATTATTGAAAAGTATGGGTTCAGAGTCATTGTGCTATCTGTAGGTTTCATGCTTGTAGTGATGTCTCTGGTACTTTGTGGTCCTTGCAACATTTCCCTCACAGAGTCCCCCTTAGGATCTCTTGTAAGACTGGTTTAGTAGTGATGAATTCCTTCAGTTTTTATTTATTTGGGAAAACCTTTATCTCTTCTTTTATTCTGAATGATAGACTTGCTGTATAGAGGATTCTTGGTTGCATATTTTTCCTGTTTATCACACTGAAGATTTCCTGCCATCCCTTTATGGTCTGCCAAGTTTCCATAGATAGGTCTCCTGCTACTCTTATGTGTCTATCTTTGTATGTTAAGGCCTGTTTATCCATAGCTGCTTTCAGATTTCTCTCTTCATTTTTGTATTTTACCAGTTTAATGATATGCCGTGCTGAAAATTGATTCAAGTTACATCTGAGGGGAGCTCTCTGTGCCTCTTGGATGTCAATGTCTGTTTCCTTCCCCAGGTTGGGAAAGTTCTCAGTTATGATTTATTCATGTACCCTTTCAGCCCCTTTCTCTCTCTTTTATTCTTCTGGAATTCCTATGATATGGATATTGTTCTGTTTGATTGCATCACTTAGTTCTCTAATTCTCCCTTGATACTGCTGGATTTTTTTTATACCTTTTTCTCAGCTTCTTCTTTTTCCATCATTTTATCTTTTTTTAATGTTTATTTATTTTTGAGAGAGAGACACACACACAGAGTGTGATCTAGGCAGTGGCAGAGACAGAGAGACACAGAATCCAAAGCAGTCTCCAGGCTCTGAGCTGTCAGCACATAACCTGATGCGGGGCTCAAACTCATGGACCACAAGATCATGACCTCAGCCAAAGTCAGACACTTAACCAACTGAGCCACCCAGGTGCCTCATCATCATTTTATCTTCTAATTCACTTATTCTCCCCTCTGCCTCTTTAATCCACACCGTGGCCACCTCCATTTTATTTCGCACCTCATTTATAGTATTTTTTAATTCATCCTGACCATTTTTAAGACCCTTGATCTCTGCACAGAGTTTCTGCTGTCTTCTATGCTTTTTTTTCAAGCCCAGAGATTAACTTTATGACTATTATTCTAAATATTTGTTCAACAGTTTTCCTTCCATTTATACTTTTTGGAACAACTTGAGAAGGGATATGTATTAACTCTGCTCTAAATGTCTGGTAGAATTCCCCAGGGAAGCCATCTGTTCCAGGACTCTTATTTATTGGGAGATTTTTGATAACTGATTCAATTTATTCACTGGTTATAGGTCTGTTCAAATTTTCTATTTCTTCCCGTTTGAGTTCTGGTAGTATGTGGGTGTTTAGGAATTTGTCCATTTCTTTCAGATTGTCCAGTTTGTTGGCATATAATTTGTCATAGTATTCCCTGATAATTGCTCGTATTTCTGTGGGACTGTTTGTAATAAATGCATTTTCATTTGTGATTTTATCTATTTGGGTCATCTCTCTTTTCTTTTTGAGAAGCGTGGCTACAGCTTTATCAATTTTGTTAATGTTTTTTCAGAAAAAAAACCCTTGGTTTTATTGATCCGTTCTACTGGGTTTTTGGATTTTATATTGTTTATTTGTGCTCTAATCTTTATTATTTCTCTTCTTATGCTGGGTTTGGAATGTCTTTTCTGTTCTGCTTCTAGTTCCTTTAGGTTCACTGTTAGATTTTGTATTTGGGATTTTTTTCTTGTTTCTTGTTTCTTGAGATAGGATTGCAATGTAATTTCCTCTAAGGACTGCCTTTGCTGTATCCCAAAGAGTTTGCATTGTTATTTTTTCATTTTCATTTGTTTCCATATGTTTTAAAATTTCTTCTCTAATTCCTGGTTGACCCATTCCTTCTTTAGCAGGATGTTCTTTAACCTCCATGCTTCTAGATGTTTTCCAGACTTTTTCCTGTGGTTGATTTCAAGTTTCATAGCATTGTGATCTGAAAGTGTGCATGGTATGGTCTCAATTCTTTTATATTTAGGGCAGTTTTGGACCCCAGTAAGTGATCTATCTTGGAGAATGTTTCATGTGCACTCGAGGAGAAAGTAGATTTCACTTCTTTGGGATGTAGAGTTCTAAATATATCTGTCAAGTCTATATGGTCCAATGTATCACTCAGGGCCATTGTTTCTTTACTGATCCTGTGTCTAAATTATCTTTCCATTTCTGTAAGTGGAGTGTCAAAGTTCTCTGCAATTAGCACATTATTATCAATAAGATTACTTATGTCTGTGATTGTTTTATATATTTGGGTACTCTCATATTCGGTGCATAGACATTTATAACTGTTAGCTCTTCCTGATGGATGGACCCTGTAATTATTAAATTTGAACAGACCCATAACTAGTGAAGAAATTGAATCGGTTATCAAAAATCTCCCAACAGGGGCGCCTGGGTGGCTCAGTCGGTTAAACATCTGACTTCAGCTCAGGTCATGATCTCACGGTCTGTGGGTTCGAGCCTCGTGTCGGGCTCTGTGTTGACGGCTCAAAGCCTGGAACCTGCCTCAGATTCTGTGTCTCCCTCTCTCTCTGTCCTTCCCTTGCTCACACTCTGTCTCTATGTCTCTCAAAAATAAAATAAAATAAAACATTAAAAAATAATCTCCCAACAAATAAGAGTCCTTGACCAGATGGCTTCCTGGGGGAATTCGACCAGACATTTAAAGCAGAGTTAATACCTATCCTTCTCAAGTTGTTCCAAAAAATAGAAATGGAAGGAAAACATCTGGATTCATTCTATGAAATCAGTATTACTTTGATTCCCAAACCAGACAGAGACTCGGCAAAAAAAGAGAACTACAGACCAATATCCCTGATGAATATGGATGCAAAAATTCTCAATAAGATAGTAGCAAATCAAAATTGACAGCAAAAAAAAACAATCATTCACCATAATCAAGTGAGATGCATTCTTGGGCTGCAGGGTTGGGTCAATATTCACGAATCGATCGGTGAGATACATCACATTAATAAAAGAAAAGATAAGAACCATATGATCCTGTCAACAGATGTGTAAATAGCATTTGACAAAATACAGCATCCTTTCCTAATAAAAACTCTCGAGAAAGTCGGGATAGAAGGAACATATTTAAGCATCATAAAAGCCATTTATGAAAAGTCTACAGTTAATATCATCCTCAATGGGGAAAAACTAAGGACTTTCCCTCTGAGATCAGGAACAGAACAGGGATGTCTATTCTCACTACTGTTGTTTAACATTGTGTTGGAAGTCTTAGCATCAGCAATCAGGCAACAAAATGAAATAAAAGGCATTAAAATTGGCAAAGATGAAGTCAATCTTTCACTTTTCGCAGAGGACATGACACTCTACATGAAAAACCCAACAGACTCCACCAGAAGTCTGCTATAACCAAAACGTGAATTCAGAAAAGTCACCAGTTACAAAATCAATGTATAGAAATCAATGACATTTTTATATACCAATAATGAAGCAACAAAAAGAGAAATAAAGAAATTGATCCCATTCACTATTGTACCAAGAACAATTAAATACCTAGGAATAAACCTAACCAAAGAAATAAAAGATCTGTAAGCTGAAAACTATAGAAAGCTTATGAAGGAAATTGAAGAAGACACAAAGAAATGGAAAACTTTCCATGCTCATGGATTGGAAGAATAAATATTGATAAAATATCAATACTACCCAAAGCAATCTACACATTTGACCAATCCCAATCAAAATTGCACCAGCATTCTTCTCAAAACTAGAAAAAAAACAATCCTAAATTTGTATGGAACCATAATAGACCTCACATAGCCAATGTAATATTGAAGAAGAAAACCAAAATGG
Source organism: Paguma larvata (assembly GCA_030068075.1). Lineage (NCBI taxonomy): Eukaryota > Metazoa > Chordata > Mammalia > Carnivora > Viverridae > Paguma > Paguma larvata. The sequence goes on along the minus strand of JAINVK010001053.1, from coordinate 44,723 downwards.
GAGGCATCACAACAGCAGACTTTAGCCTCTACTACAAACCTGTAATCATCATGACAATATGCTATTGGCGCAAAAACAGACACATACACCAATGAAATAGAATAGAGAACCCAGAATTGGACCCGCAAATATATGGCCTACTAATATTTGAGAAAGCAAGAAAGAATATCCAATGGGAAAAAAGACAGTCTCTTTAACAAATGGTGCTGGGAGAACCAGACAGCAACATGCAGAAGAATTAGACCACTTTCTTACACCATACATAAAAATAAACTCAAAATGGATGAAGGACCTGAATATGAGACAGGGAAAGCATCAAAACCCTAGAGAAGAAAGCAGAAAACAAACTCTTTGAGCTCAGCCACAGAAATTTCTTACTTGACATTTTTCCAAATGCGAGGGAATTAAAAACAAAAATGAACAATTGGGACCTCATCAAGATAAAAAGCTTATGCACTGCAAAGGAAACAATCAACAAAACTAATAGGCAACGGATGGAATGGGAAAAGATATTTCCAAATGACATATCACAAAGGGCTAGTATCCAAAATCTATAAAGAACTCAGAAAACTCCATACCTGAAAAAGAAACAACCTATTGAAGAAGTGAGTGGAAGACATGAATAGACACTTCTCCAAAGAAGACATCCAGATGGCCAACGGACTCATGAAACAATGCTTAATGTCACTCATCATCAGGGAAAAACAAATCAAAACCACACTGAGATACCACCTCACTCTGGTCAGAGTGGCTAAAATGAACAAATCAGGAGACTACAGATGCTGGCAAGGATGTGGAGAAACGGGAACTCTCTTACACTGTTGGTGGGAATGCAAACTGGTGCAGCCGGTCTGGAAAACAGTGTGGAGGTTCCTCAAAAAGTTAAAAATAGAACTATCCTATGACCCAGCAATAGCACTGCTAGGAATTTACCCAAGTGATACAGGAGTACTGATGCATAGGAGCACATGTACCCCAATGTTTATAGCAGCACTTTCAACAATAGCCCAATTATGGAAAGAGCCAAAATGCCCATCAAATGATGAATGGATAAAGAAGATGTGGTTTATATATACAATGGAATACTAATTTGCAATGATAAAGAATGGAATCTGGTCATTTGGAACAATGTAGATGGAACTGGAGTGTATTATGCTAAGTGAAATAAGTCACAGCAGGACAGATACCATATGTTTTCACTCATATGTGGATCTTGAGAAACTTACAGAAGATCATGGGGAAGAGAGGGGTAAAAATAAAAGAGAGGGATGGAGGCAAACCATAAGAGACTGAGAGAGCAAATTGAGGGTTGATGGCGTATGGGGGAGAAGGGAAAATGGGTTGTGGGCATTGAGGAGGGCATTTGTTAGGATGAGTACTGGGTGTTGTATGGAATCCAATTTGACAATAAATTATAATTTAAAAAGAAGAAAAGAAAAAGCATAGAAGACACCAGAAAATCGCTTTGTGTAGATATTAAAGAACTAAGATCTAGTCAGGTTGAAATAAAAATGCTATAAACTTGATGCAATCTCAAATGGATATCATAACGGCATGGATGAATGAAGTAAAGCAGCAAATCAGTGATATAGAAACTTATGGAAAATAATGAGGCTGAAAAGGGAAACAAAGAGAAGAGATCAAAATCAAGACCTAGAGAACTCAGCAACTTATTAAAGAATAACATTTTTATCATCAGAGCCCCAGAAGATGGAGAGAGCGAAAAAATGGCAGAAAGTTTATGTGAGCAAAGTATAGCTGAAAACTTCCCTAGTCTGGGTAAGGACACAGATAATAAAATCCAAGAAGTACAGAGAGCTCCCATTAAATTCAACAACAGCTGACCATCACCAAGGCATGTTGTAGTCAAATTCACAAAATACACAGACATGGAAAGAATTGTGAGAACAACTACTCCTTTAATCGTTGTTGCACTATATGCTAACTAACTTGGATGTACATTAAAAAATAAATTAAAAAAAAAGTATTGTGACAGTAACAAGGGGAAAAAATCTTTAACCTACAAGGGAAGACAGATCAGGTTTGCAGCAGATCTGTCCACAGAAACTTGGCAAGCCAGAAGGGAGCCACAGCATATATTCAAAGTGCTGAATGAGAAAATATACAGCTAAAAATTCCTTATCCAGCAAACTCTAACTTAGAATAGAAGGAGAGATTAAGAGTTTCCCAGAAAAACAAAAACTATAGTTGTTTGTGAACACTAAACTAGCCTTGCCAGAAAATTTAAGGACTCTTTGAGTGGAGAAAAAAATAAAACAAACAAAAATACTAAAGCAACAAAGACAAGTAAGACCAGAGTACATTAACATTACCAGAAACACAAACTCTACAGGCAACACAATGACATGAATAAATTCATGTATTTCGTTATTTGCTCTGAATGTAACTGGACTCAATCCTCCTATCAAAACACACAGGATTTCTGAATGGATTAAAAAAGCAAGATCCATTTATATGTGGCCTATAAGAGACGAATTTTTTTACCTCAAATCACCTTCAGATTGAAAATGGGGGGATGAGGTACCATGTATCATACTAATGATCTCAAAAGAAGTCAAGATAGCCATTCTTACATCAGACAAACTAGACTTTAAAACAATGATTGTAACAATAGATGAACAAGGGCATTATATCATAATTAAGGGGTCTATCCATCAAGAAGATCCAACAATTATAAATACTTCTGCCCCCAACTTGGAAAAGCCAAATATATAAATAAATTAAAAAAAAAGAAAGAAACTCATTGATAATAATACAATAATAGTAGGTGATTTTAACACCCCACTCACGGCAAGGGTAGATCATCTAAGAAGAAAATTAACAAGGATGCAATCTCTTTGAATGAAACACTGGACCAAAATGACTTAAAGATACATTCAGAGCATTTCATCCTATAGCAGCAGAATACACATTCTTTTCAAGTGCACATGCAATATTCTCCAGAAGAGATCCCATACTGGGATACAAATCATCACTCAACAGGTACAAAATGATCAAGATCACACCATGCATATTTTCAGATCACAACGTTATGAAACTTGAAATTAACCACTAGGAAAAAAAATTGGAAAGCCCTCAAATACATGGAAATTAACGAACATCCTACTAAAAATGAATGGGCTAAGTAGGAATTTAAAGAAATAAAAAATACATGGAAGCAAATGAAAATGCAAACACAAAAATCCAAATCCTTGGTGATGCAGCAAAGGCAGTTTTAAGAGGAAAGTACATTGCAATACAGGCCTATTTCAAGAAGTAAGAAAAGTCCCAAATACACAACCTAACCTTACACCTAAAACAGGTAGAAAAGGACCAACAAATAAAACCTAAAGCCAGCAGGAGAATGGAAATAATAAAGATTAGAGCTGAAATAAATGTTATAGATACAAACAGTAGAAACTAACAGCTGGTTCTTTGAAAGAATAAACAAAATTGATAAACTTCTAGTCTAAAAGAAAAGAGAAAGGAACCAAAAAGAAAAGAGAAAGGACTCACATTGATATAATCATGAATGAAAAAGGAAATATCACAACCAATATCATAGAAATATAAACAATAATAAGAGGATACTATGAAAAATTATATGCCAACAAACTGGGAATTTTAAAGAAATGGACAAATTCCTAGAAACTCACAAATGACCAAAACTGAAACAGGAAGAAATAGACAATTTGAATAGGCCCAATTTCAGCAAGAAATTGAATCAGTTATCAAAAATCTCCCAACAAACAATAATCCTGCGCCAGAGGGAATCCCATGGGAATCCTACCACACATTAAAGGAAGAGTTAATACCTATTCTTCTTAAACTGTTCCAAAAATTAGAAATGGAAGAAAAACTTCCAAACTCATTCTATGAAGCCAGCATTACATTGATTCCAAAACCATACAAAGATATCATGCAAAAAGTGAAATACAGGTCAATATCCCTGATGAACATAGATGCAAAAATTCTTAACAAGATACTAGCAAATTGATTTCAACAGTACATTAAAAGAATCGTTCACCATGATCAAGTGGGATTTACTCCCGGGCTGCAGAGCTGGTTCCATATTTGCAAATCAATCAACGTGATACACCACATTAATAAAAGAAAGGATAATAACCATATGATCCTCTCCTGTCAAAAAATGCAAAAAAAGCATTAAAACCCTCAAAAAAGTAGGGATGGAAGAAACGAATCTCAATATCATAAAGGCCATATATGAAAGACCCATAACTAATATCATCCCCAATGAGGAAAAAATGAGAGCGTTTCCCCTATGATCAGGAACAAGACAAAGATGTCCACTCTCACCATTACTATTTAACATAGTACTGGAAGTCTTAGCCCCAGCAATCAGACAACAGAAAGAAATAATGGGAATACAAAAAGGCAAGGAAGGAGTGAAACTTTTTTCTATTTCCAAATGACATGATATTCTATGTGGAAAAACCAAAAGACTACAGCAAAAAAATTGTTACTACTATTACATGAATTTAGCAAAATCACAGGATATAAAATCAAAGTTCAAAGATTTGTTGCATTTCGATACACCAATAAAGAAGCAACAGAAAAAGAAATCAAGAAATTAATTCCATTTACAATTGTACAAAGAGCAATAAGTTGCATAGGAATAAGTCTAACTAAAGAGGTAAAAAATCTGTATGCTGAAAACTAAAGGATACTTATGAAAGAAATTGAAGAGGACATAAAGTAATGGAAAAGCATTCAATGCTTATGGATTGAAAGAACATATATTGTTAAAATGTCTATATCACCCAAAGCAAACTACACATTTAATTCAATCCCTATCAAAGTAACACCAGCATTTTCACAGTTAGAACAAAAAAAATCCTAAAATATGTATGGGACCACAAAATACCCAGAATAGCCAAAGCAATCCTGAAAAAGAAAAACAAAACTGGAGGCATCCCCATTCCAGATTTCAAGCTGTATTACAAAGTGGTAGTCATCAAGAAAGTAAGATACTGGCACAAAAACAGACACACAGATCAATGGAACAGAACAGAAAAAACGAGAAATGAACCCACAACTATATGGTCAACTCATCTTTGATAAAGCAGAAAAGAACATCCAATGGAAAAAAAGACAGTCTTTTCAACAAATTGGACAGCAACATACAGAAGAATGAAACTGGACCACTTTCTTATGCCACACACAAAAATAAATTCAAAATGAATGAAAGACCTAAATGTGACAGGAAACCATAAAAAATCCTAGAGAAGAAAACAGGCAGCAACCTCTTTGATCTCGGTCACAGTAACGTCTTACTAGTCTTGTCTTCAGAGGCAAAGAAAACAAAAGCAAAAATGGAACTATTGAGGCATCAAGATAAAAATCTTCTGCACAGCAAAGGAAACAATCAATGAAACTAAAAAGGCAGCCCACAGAATGGGAGAAGATATTTGCAACATATCTGATAAAGGGTTAGAGTCCAAAATCTATAAAGAGCTTATTGGAACACCTGGGTGACTCAGTTTGTCGTGTCCAACTTCAGCTCAGGTCATGATCTTGCAGTTTGTGATTGCGAGCCCTATATCAGGCTCTGTGTTGACTGCTCAGATCCTGGAGCCTGCTTCAGATTTTGTGTCTCCCTCTCCTTTTGCCCCTCCCCTGCTCACTCACTCTCTCAAAAATAAACAAATATTTAAAAATTTTAAAAAGGAGCTTATCAAACTCAACAACCAAAAAACAAATAATCCAGTTAGGAAATCGGCAGAAGACATGAATAGACACGTTTCCATAGAAGCCATCCAGATGACTAACAGACACGTGAAAAGAGACTCAACATCACTCATCATCAGGGAAATACAAATCAAAACCATAACGAGATATCACTTCACACCTGTCAGCATAGCTAATATTAACAACAGAAGATACAATGCGTGTTGTTGAGGATGCAGAGAAAGGGGAAACCTCTTGCACTGTTGATGAGAAGTGAACAGTTGCATCCACTTTGAAGATTAGTATGGAATTTCCTAAAAAAAACTAAATATAGAACTGCCCTATGATCGAGCAATTGCACGATTAGGTATTTACCCAAAGGACACAAAAATACAGATTCAAAGGTGTACATACACCATGATGCTATTAGTACAATTACCAATAATAGATTAACTACAGAGAGATCCCAAATGTCCATTGACTGACAATGGATAAAGAAGTGAATATATATATATATATAGAGAGAGAGAATATAGAATAGAATATTACTCAACCATCAAAAAGAATGAAATCTTCCCATTTGCAATGATGTGGATGGAGCTTAATATATTATGCTAATCAAAATAAGTCAATCACAGAAAGAAAAATACCATATGATTTCACTCATATGTGGAATTTAAGAAACAAACATGATGAACAAGATGAACATATGGGAAGGGGGGAATAAAAGAAAAGAGAGAGAAACAAACCACAAGTGATGATTAAAGATAGAGAACAAACTGAAGGCCGATGGAGGGATGTGGGTGGGAGATGGGCTAGATGGGTGACGGGTTTTAAGGAAGGCAGTTGATGCAATGAGCGCTGGATGTTGTATGTAAGTGATGAATCACTGAATTCTACTTCTGAAACTAATATTCCATGTATGTTAACTAACCAAAATATAAACAAATAATAATAATAAATAACAAAATAATAAAATAAAATAAAATAAAATATAAAAAATAAATTTGGAAAATTAAACATAAATTTTACCAAAAAAGGTTTATAACTGGCAGTTAACCTCATGAAAAACTGTTTATCTTTTTAAGTGACCAAATTGAAAGTTGAAGTCACAATAAGATACCACCTCATACTCCTTGAAATAGGTAAAACTTAAAAGAATGAGAATGTCCAATGTTAATAATGATGGATATTAGCTGAAAATATCAAACAACACTGTCTGAGAGTCTAAAATGCTTCCAAATATTTAATATACATTTTGGCCGTTCCTTATAAAGTTAATCAAAATCTATCTTATAATCAATCACATTCCATTTTTAGGCAATTACTTAAGAGATTTGGTAACATATTCAAAATAGCTAAACACTGGGAAAACAAAAACAAAAACAAAAATGACCATCAACAGGAGAATGGGTGCATAAATTGTAATATGCCCATTCAATGGAATGTTATTCTGCAATTAAAAAGAAATATGTTTAAATCTAATGATATAGGGAATAACATGGATGAATTCCAATATGATTATGATGAGTGGATGGAGCTAGACACATACTCTGTGATTTCATTTATATTAACCTCAAGGACAGATAAAACTCACGTATAAAAATAGAAATCAAAATACTGTTTTCTAGAAGAATTAGGTGTGGCTGGAAGGAGGCCATAGGGGAGGTCCTCAAGTAATAAAAAGATTCTACCTCCTGAATAAGGTACTAATTACATGGGTATATAATTAACATGAAGTGACTTTGGCAAACTATCGATGATGGTGGAACCTAGTTTCCTGGTGCAAGTTTATTGTTTTTTTATCCTTATACTCTGCATGATTACCCTGTGTTCAAAGTAAGAAGTTTTATAAAATTCACAATAGAACAAATCTTCCATTACAAAAAAACAAACAAAACAAAACAAAACAAAACAAAAAACAAGTGAAAATAAGTGGATTACACATGTTTAAGAATTTATTTAGAAAACACGAAGAACTACAAAAAATATATAAATAAATTAAAACAGTTTAAAAAAACATACTGATGAGTTGTACCAAAAAGCTGATTGGGGGAGAGGAAAAGGAGCAACTAATGATGCTAAAAATCCATGAGGTGGGCTTACTTCATTAAAAAAAGGCATAGTGGAACTAACAAAAACTGGAATGAAAATGGATATTAATTGAAACAAGAATTTAAGAGAGTGATGAGAGAACCTATGTATAACTTCATGTTTGTGTGTTGGAAAATCTGCTTGGATATTGATTTTCTAGGATAGAACACGTTAAATATAAGATGCAAGACAAAAAACAAATAGTCACTATAGAAAAAAGTGAGAAAATTTTCTGGACGGCCTCAGTTCTACTTCAAACCACCAAAAGAAATGATAGTTCAGATTATTTAATTGATGTGTTCACTTAGCCATTCATATTAATGCTAAAGGTTTTAAACCCATTCTATAGCACAAAATATCCTCAAAATAATTTAACACAACCAGAAAATCTGATATCAAACTATGACAAAAATAGGACAGAAAATTATAGATCAACTTCATTTAATAGTATATTTGCAAAAAGCCCAAATCAAAATTAAAATATTCATAACTTAGTAGTAAATTTAGAGCAAAACATTTTTTTTTACCAAAACATTTTTTACCAAATTGTTAATTCAAGGAATAAAATAAAGTTTCAATAATAGAATTTTTTCACAATAGTAAAAGTTTAATTGAAGAATAATACAATTGTTTAGCAAAAAACATTTATTACATCTACCACCTCGTTTTGATGAAATTTCTTAGAAATATATAAAAGTTGGGAAACTTACCTAATATGATACACAAAAACATCTCAAATTTAAAATTCACATATTGCATTAATGATTGATACCACCTAAATAAAAATAACTTACCTATTAGGATTAAGACCTGATACCACCCCTAGCAGAATCCTATACACAAGATAGAACTGCAAACCAATACATAAATTGACAGTTTTCTCATCCAAGATATGGCTCTTCTATTATCGAAAATATCATAGTCATGTAGGCAAAGAGCTTATTTATCAGACAAAACTTTGATTATCTAGACTCACATCAAGGACCTCGAGTTACTCTTTTACCAATCTTAAACTATCGTATGCCAGTTTTTGTCCATTCTTAATAATTTCCATTTTTTTGAAAAGACCACCTCAAACCACATCAGCCCAACCCTAAAGCCTACTTTTGAAACACTACTAAACATTGTCAAAGTGTTTTCCCTTGCTGCAGTAAGTTTAACTCACTAAGCTTTTCTTGATCATAGTTCTTTTTTGAAGACTAGCAACCATGTACTGGTCAAACCCAAGAAACATTACATTAAAACTGATTAAGTCAAGGGTGGGCAATAGTTCCATATTTGTTTAAATGCTCTGAAAGTACCAGTGAGTGAACATTATCAACATAACTAAATCAAGATCATTTGGAAGGAGAGAATCAAAATCATCAGTATTTGCAAAGGATTTGATATGTACTTTGACAAAATCTGAAAAGTCATGAGAAGAGTAAGGTGACAATTTCCCCCCCAAAACAAAATGTTAGGATATAGAAAAAATATCAAGTAATAAAATAAACTGAAATAAAACCCCCATCACAAAGTACAAATGTTAACAGTAATTAAAATTGTTGAATAAAAAGAAACACATACCTTGTCCTCGGATAGGAAGACTTATATTATTAAAAAACAATTTCCCCTAAATTAATTTATTAAAGTTGATGAAATTGCAGTCTAAACTGTAATTTCTTCCAACGAGAAGACACATGAGACAGGAGGCAGAAGAAGAGACACACATATCCACAGAACAAAAATGGTGCCAGTCACAGATGAAATACAGCATATGTGCAAGATGGCATTACAGATAAATGGGCAATTATTGGCAAATAATCGCAAGTAATGGCAAATAACTTGGCAACTTTAAGATTTAAAATCAAAAAAATTTCTCATGATTTGAGAATTTGAATAAAAGAAACACAAAAGAATAAGAAGTTAACATAGGTGAACGGTTTTATGAAATCAGTATATTTTTTTTTTTCCAAAATGACATGAAACTTAGAAGCCATAAAAGCAAACATGGTTATACTTGGACATATAACAATCATAACACATTCTTATAACAAAAATGAAGTATAAAAGTGCATAAAAATATCTATAATGCTTCACAATCCAAAGCTTATTCCCCCAATAATAAATGAGCTCTTCAAAACCAGAAATCTAACCCCCACCCCCAAAATTGGACATAAAGAGGAAATTAAAGAATACAGATGGCTAATAAACATATGAAAAATGATCAAACTCAAAAACAAAAGAAATACAATTTAAGACAATAGTTTGGGCTATCACATTGGCAAAAATTTTAAATATTTATAAAATCCATTATCTGTGAAGTTGTGGGAAAGCTGGCAATCTCATTCATTGCCATTTTAGGATAAAGTTATTACCACATTTTAAGAAAATCTTGTAATAATTTGAAGTGTGCAAATCCTTAATCCCAGTATTTCGAATGCTAGGTAATTTATTATGATATAATAGACAAGTGCGGAATTATTGATAGGGAGTTTCATTGCACAGAAATTTGGTTCTAACATAAATATCTATGAATGAGAAATGGTTATAACATTTAATTATATTTCATCTACAAAACAGTCGTGCAGTCATTCAACAAATGACACAGATGTGTATTACTGAAATATAAAAGGGAACTAAAAACTGTTAAACGAAAAACAATTTTCAGAAGAATGTGTACAATATGGCCGCATTTCCAGAACCCTTCCAAATAGTTTGTGTGTGTCTCTGTGACTGTAAGTGTGCATCTATCTACTTAAAGAATGCACACGACTCCATTAATAGAAGAAAACTCTGGAGGGGGGTAGAATCGGGAGAGAGGAGGGAACTTAATTTATATATTAGATATTTAGATATGCTTTGAAGTTTTGAAAAAAATTGTGTAAAGTTTCTTTTTAATATATCCAATATTTAAATTTTACCGTATGGCAAATGGAAAATATAAATGTATGTTTATGGGAGTACTGAGCAATTCCGTCATTCTGGCTTTCTTGTGCAATAATATTTCCTCTACTGAGGCTCCTGGGATTGAGTCAAGTGGCAGCAAGGAAAACCGTCACCATGCCCAAATTAAAGTCTCATCGATGATATCCCAACATGAGCATTTCTCAGTTAAGCATTTCTTATCTGCAGGAGGTGTCCACTGCAACACAGGAAAGAGAGGAGTCTCCAAGCATAAAGAAGACTGTATCATTGTTTTGGTGAAGCTTCTGGTAGAAGTAATGGCACACTCAGTAATAAATCCACCTCACGTTTGTGGTCATCACCTGCAAGGATACAGCAGGGAAAATTGGCAAAGCTGTGGGACACATTTTCTAAGGACCGTGTTGGGGGCTATGAAATTCTTATATATTCTACCTCTAGATGTTCTGGAATGATTCTACCCAGAGGACATAAAGAAAGCCACATTTTCAGCTGCTGGGTCCACACTGACTAGAAAAATTACTTTAAATCTTTCTAAATCAAACTTTTTCTTCTTTGCTGGGCTAAAAAGTGATAGGCACCTCCAACTGTCTCAGATTTGTATCTCTTTCCCTCTGTATTGACTCCTTGAAATTCTAGGTCACTCATTCATTTGATCAATTTTTTCAGACAAAAATAGTTGTCTTCCCTCCAGTCTAATAGTTATTGAGAACCACTGAATCTCATGCAAATGCTCTGTTAATATAATGGATCCATATCCAGGTTGGATAAGAAAAGTTAAGGAAATTTTTCTTATTAACTATAACTATACTAACTGAAATGTAGAAAATCTATGAACGTATCTAAGAAAAACTGTATCTCTTAACTCATTATGCATTCTGGCCCTTGAACTCAATCAGAATGTAACCAGATGCCATCAATCTTCAGAAAATTAACATCTCATTTTCTGCCCAGACATGGTTGCTCCTAGAAAGCAAGGACTATTCTGAAAAAAAAAAACTTACCTTCAGAGGGTAGCACTTAGACAACAGTCCCTTTGTATGAAGAGTCTTGTTTCAAGGATTTACTGGTATCATTCACTCCCAAACGAGTTCCCAAGAAGTGATCTTCTGAGAAGAAAAAATGGGAAATGACACTTCCAATGAAAAAGGTAATTTAGCTGGAGTCTGAGAAGATATTCTTTGGTACTCTTTCATATTGATTTCATTTGGAAGCTGATTCTTACTCTCATACAACTCAGAATCTATAGCTAGCTGCACCATAAGTCTATACATTTCAATAACAGCATATTAAAACAGAGCCTTATCTCTTTTGCATTTCCAAAATTGAGTGGACTACCTGAATCCCACCAAAAATTATGTCTGTTTTTGCCCCATCATTTATTGTTTTCTGAATATTTATTGTTTTCTGCTTACTCGGCTAGGCTGCTTACAAAATCACTCAATATAATCTACTTATGTATCTATTCTGAGTAAAAGTTTATTGAGAACATAATCCATGCCTGGCAATCCACAAGTACTTGTACCACAAAAATAAACTAAAAATGTCAGGCCATAAGAAATTAAAAGCCCATGTGATGAATCAAGCATAGAAATAAAGACATGAGAAGTAACTTAGTAAATGGTCTTATAGAGGTAGATTAAGTTTTAGGACTGGGTTGTTGAGCAAGTCCTCCATTTAGGGAGACCCGTTATTACCCACAGCTATAACTCGTAGTTACTATAATACCCACTATTAGCTGGATCTTGGATGGGCTTTCAAATGTTTAGCTACAACCAAATGTCATTGAGCTTAAGAAGAGCAAGATCTATCAGATCCTATTCATCTTGGGCTTTTTTTCCAGTAAACATGCAGTTCCCTTGTAACATAGTCATACCTGCAAAGGTGTCTAAAAGACCACAGTTAGGAATGGAGAACCACTGACTTAAAATTAAGTTGTCATCTTACTCTCTGGAGATGGAATTCAAGAAAGGCAAAGGCATAGACAATTTCTCTTCCCTTTTAGGCCCCATCATTACCTGACGGAAAAACAAGAAGAAAAATAACACTTTAAGGAAAAAATATGCGGATATAAATATAAATTTTACTTACATGTACATATAAACTATATATATTTTTAAATCTTACACAAACACATGTAAACATAATCTAATTTAACAATAAAACATTCACAAATTGTGGGTATTGTGCTATACAGACTAGAAAGAGTGGATATTGCTAAATTCTTGTGTGTCAAATGCACAATCTTCAAACATGCATTGCTCTCCCTTCCCCCTAACATTCAATAGACCCAAAAAATTGCTGGTTAATAATTATTTTAGCAAGGTAAAATATTATTTTTCTTTTAAGGCAAAATGTTTTAAAGCATTTTTTTAAATTTTGTATATAGGTCAATGAAAACATGGTTTATCTATTACCATCTCGTGTAGTCCAAGAGAAGCTCCCACAGTTCCATTAGCAAAATAAAATTGTTTCTAGCTTATCAGTTTTCACAAGACCACCTTTAAAAGAAAATATGCATGTGAATAACATCTAAATAATTGGAAATATTGGATTAAACTTAATTTATCCTTTATAACAACAGTCTAATATTTGCCCCAAAGCAATAATCTAGTGCAAGGATACATTCCTGTGCAAGAATCATAAATTTCCTAACCATTCTTCATCTAAAAGAATTCATATATACAATATTTTTATCTATGATTTTAAAGAAAGCACATACTGTAAGTCATCGGTTTTAAACAACTTCAATAAAACAATAAAATGTGGATGTGATAAAATGAAGAGCACATTCATTACTATATTCAGGGTATCCTCAAAAATGCATAGAACAATGGCTTACATTTGATTTTCTGATCTCAAATTTGCTGATTACTCAGTAAAAAAAATAAAGAATTGTGTGTATCCTAAAGCAATGACCTAACAACGTCTTTCTGAAGTCATCTGCAGAACACCATATAACAATTTTAATCAAATGTATTTAGGTCTTCATTTTTATCATGGTAACCATTAAAATATCTTGAAATACTAGACTGATGTAAATGTATAAAATTTTAACTTTTACATTAAAGAAAACTAAGCAAAAAACATAATTGTTAAAACATGCTTTTGTCTTCAGAATATAAACATATCAATGTAATATCATTGTCTTCTTTATTTCATTTTCTGTTTCCTGACAAGTTTAGAAACATTTATCACAATGTAGCAGCCTATAATTCTATTTTCAAACATATTTTCCCCAAAATATTCTTGCCTAAATTTTCAATAACAGATACTCTAAAGATGTTATTTTTATAATATCTACATATTTCATCATACATTGGTGTATGTGTTAGTAGTCCTAGATAATTTGTTTCCAGTAGAAACAAATAGTTCATGCTGAACTAAGGTTTATATATCTTGGGGTCAGAGTAATGGTATATCATTCTGCACAATAATTCTCTGGTATAAGGATAAATTTGGTCCTGAAAATTGCTGTTGGAAAATATATGAATATGGACCTTGGAGTTTTCTGAAAGCCCTAGTGGAAGATTAGCAGCCTTTCCCTTCAAAGAAACCACACAGACACAGTTCTTAAAGATGTATTAACATCTAAGTTAGGATCATGTATCATGGAAGAGAAAGATATTAAGTGAATCTAAATGGGAAAAGAAACATCATTTTCTAAAATCACTGTCTCTGCAAAGCCTGTTACTAGTGAGGAAATCCTTGGCAAACTGTAGCAACTGCTCTGGCTTCTATCATATTTGATTCTTACACAGTTAGATGGCAGAAATATATTAATTTCTTTAGACTTGTATAACAGTGTATCTCAACCTTTTTTTTATTATCACCTGTCCGGATATCCTTTATAGACATTTCCCCCTAGTTTTCACTCCCCCAATTTTAATACTACAAATATTCTGTATATCTGCTTATGTATGGTGGCTATTTGGAGGGCCATAAACCACTATAATATTTAAGATTTATTTTACTCCCAAGAACTAATTTTCACCTCAGAAGTATGACATCAACTATGTTGAGACTCATGGTGTGCAGTAATTTAAGAAAAATAACTAAATAGGTAGGGAGCCTATAGAGTCTTCCAGCTTATCATGAAATGTGTTTGGGGTAGTTTCCCATTCTCTTCTAAAGTTCATACTCAACAGGACACACTACTGAGGGCTCAGGGATGCTCTCTCAATCACATACCTCACTTTGGCCAAATATAATCTTCATGCCCAAAAAAGGAACTATGACTTTATGCTTTGAGCTTAGCACATAAATGTCAAAAATTCTAGAATCCAGAGGAATGAAAGTCATGGAGGACTCACCATATTATTAATGTATATATCCGATGCGATTACAAAAGATCTCCTAAAACAGATTAAACTATTGGCTAGTTAAAACAAATATTGGCTAAAAATATAGACAAATCTGAATAAGTGATATTATATTGTCAAGGGACATTCTGGAAGCTTTGCAGAGATAACAATTGGTGACAACGGAAATCTAAGTATCAGTGGTTAGTTGCTGAGACTTAATGAAACTAAAACCTTGGATTCCTCCGTATCCATCTCCCTTCAAGAAAACATGAGACAAATAATAACATTTCTAATGGAATCTACAGAGTCAGTAGTGATGCTCCTCTTACATTCCTAACTCTAGTGATTTATGTCTTCTCACTTTGTTTCTTGTTCAGTCTAACAAAAGGCTTGCCAGTTTCACTAATCTTTGCGGAAATCCAACTTTTAATCTCATGGGTTTTCTTCATAGTCATTCTGGGTTTTATTTTTATTTCATTGATTTTTGCTCAAATCTTTATCATTTACTTCCTCGTACTTGATTTTTTTTTGTTATAATAGTTTATTTTCAAATTGGTTTACATATAACACCCAGTGTTCATCCCAACATGTGCCCTTTTTAATGCCCATCACCCCCTCTCCCCCTCCCTCATCCCCCTTACCCTCAGTTTTTTCTTAGTCTTTTTTTAATTAAATCTTTTTTTCTTATTTTTTAAAGTGGAAGTTTAGGTTATTTATTTGACGTATTTATATTTACTCTTTTCTGAAAGTCATTTAAAACTATAAATTTTTAAGGGCTCCTAGGTGGCTAAGCCAACCACTTGATTTTGACTCGGGTCATGATTTCACGTTTTGTGAGTTTGAGCCCTGAATCAGGCTCTGCACCAGGCTCTGTACTGATGGCATAGAGCCTGCTTCAGATTATTTCTCTCCCCCTCTCTCTCTGCCCCTCACGTTCTCGTGCTGTGTCTTTCAAAAGAAATAAACTTAAATTTTTTAATGTTTATTTTTCAGAAACAGAGAGAGAGAGGTGCAGAGTGTAAGCGGAGGAGGGGCAGAGAGAGAAGGAGACACAGAATCCAAAACAGGCTCCAGGCTTTGAGCTGTCAACACAAAGCCCAACGTGGGGCTTGAACTCATGAGCCATGAGATCATGACCTGAGCTGAAGTCCGAAGCCCAACTGATTGAGCCACCCAGGAACCCCTTAAAAATTTTTTAAACTATAAATTTTCCTCTAAGCATCTCTTTATAAGTATCCCATTCAATTCTAAATGTTTTCTGTTTTTTTTCATGATTCTATCTTTGACTCATGAGTTCTCTGAAGTATGTTAATTTCCAAATATTTGGTGATTTCCCAGATTTATTTGTTTTGATTTCTAATTTAATTCCCCTATGGTCATAGACCATACTCTACATAATTTTTATCTTTTTAAATTCATTGAGTCCAGTTCTATGACTTAGCATATGATCTATGCTGGAGAATGCTCCAGATGTGTTTGAAAATAATTTGTTCTCTGCTGTTGCTAAGTAGAGTGTTATATGGATATAATATACATACATACATAAATACATACACACATATCAGATCAAATTGATGGATAAGATTGCTCAAGTATGCTATAATCACACGGATTCTCCAATTGGTTTATCAATTACTAAAAAGAAGGTAGTAAAGTGTTCAGTTATTATCATTGAACTGTCTACTTATTCCTTCCTGTTTTTCCTTTGTTATTTGAGGTGTGGTTAGGTGATTCTGTTTTCTATCTATCTTTCTATCTATCCATCATCTATTTATCCAATTAATTAAACAATCTATCACTATATAATATCTTTTTTTCATTTCTAATAATATTTTACCTTAAAGTCTGTTTTCTCTGATGTCAGAATAGCCATTCCAGTTCCTTTTTGGGTATTCCTTGCATAATACAGTTTTACCCATCATTTTAGTTTCAAACTATTTTTGTATTTTGTTCTAAATTGTCTCTTTCATAAATAATGTATAGCTATTTAATTTTAATGGAATATCTCAGTTTTTGCCTTTTAAACTTAATATAATAGTCATAGGGTTGGATTTATGTCTGCCATTTTTCTGTTTTCAATATGTCTTACATCTTTTTGGTTCCTCTGTTCATTCTTAACTACTTTCTTTTGTATTAAGTATTTTGCTATTATACTGTTTAAATTCTTTGGCATTTTTGAGTTATTGCTGAGTACTCATCCTACAGCTTGTAAAATGTATCTTAAATTATCATAATTTCAGGTTAATACTAACTTCATAATATGGCTTTTATATGTCTTGAACTCAGTTTTAAAGAAGTGCTTCTGTCACTCATGTTGTCCATACATTCCAACAGATAAATTATTGATACTATCATTGATCCAGGCGTATTTATACCCATGACTATGAGCATGAGATAGATGACAGACACTAAGCACTAAGGATTTTGTCATCACTGGACACTATGATCATGTTTTGAAGTCAGGGAAAACAGCAAACACAATCAATAGCTGGCTAGCACAGACAGAATCTCAATGTCATTTGGATCATTACAATTCCTTAAAAGAATGTCAGTATTCTTGGGACAAAATACATACATGCTGCTTAATTTTCATATATTTGTTTCACATAATAGAGAAAAGAAAAGCAAACATCCATAAGTTCTTTTGATTTTGACCATCTAACAGCCCTCAAGGAACCAATTGTCACTGAGAAAATTAAGCAGTTCAGACAAATATGCAAATGGCTCATGTGTAGGCACAACCATCTCTCAGATTTTTAGAACTTATATGCTAGTTCTCTAGGGTCTCTTTACTACAGGTGTATTTAGGCTGCCACCTAAGCATTCAAAGATTTGCAGTTTCATCCCCAAATTGGATATGTATAGACCACTATATAATTCAATGCATGCAAGCAGCTTAGCTTTGCAATACTACAGTTCTTGCTCATACCACAGAAGTGAAAACACAGATATCCCCCTTGTACAGATTTTGCTTATGATGGATACTTGTGCTGGACCTCAGTTTGACAGAAGTGACTGCATAACTCATTTTATTCAGATTTTTCAATGAGGTCAATTATAGTCATCATTGATACACAAAAGTTTGTAAAATAGAATACTGTGTACTTTCAGAAATGAAAGAAACCGAGCAATCTGGAGTTCATAACTCTGGGACACACTGAGATACCCTATTCAGTTATGGAGACCAGCCTCTAGATTAATTATCTAAGTTACCTAAGTGAATATCATAGAAGTACCTTATGATAATTAGAGTATTACATAATCCCTAAAAGACAGTTCAATATATTAGGAACAAATACTTACTGAAAATTATTGAGAATTCCTACTGGCCCTTGAGGATGGGCATTTCCTTCATGTCATATCTCAAGATTAATGGATAAACATTTTCATGTGAAATCTCTGCTTTATCCATGTTGACCTGTAGAAATAGAGTAAAAATGTAGAAAGATGAGAAGTAAATGTCTCCATTGGTCTGCCGGAGGCACAAGATAGGAGGGTTCAACAATGTACCTCCTGTTGAATAAGCTAATGAACTGCTCTCCTAAGATGTTATTCCAATGATTTGTGTTAATTTCTAGCCTCTATTGGAACAAGTATTGTCCAACATTTTCTGCTAGACAAATTAAATGAGCAATCAGAGTATCTCAATATGCTTAAAGTTCGAGGAAAATGTTGTCTGGTGAAAAATTCAACCATAAAAATACATGTATATCTCTGTAAATTCAAACTCACAATTATTTTATCCTCGAAGATGATCCAGTGATTTGGGGAGGAGGAAATAACAAAAAGTCATGATATGAGAATAAAGAACAGTTGTCTAAAAATCATTTACAACACTTAATCTCCTTGAACTCAGGATCATGGCAATTTTCAGAGGACACACAGGGTTATGTTACACCTAATTCCACAGTGTCGTCACAGCAATACAAGCAGGACTCACATAGGCACAATAAGTATGATATCTGACTAAAGAAGTTGGGAGTGTACAAAAAAGTCAGACACTGAGCCCCCTTACATAAAATACTTCTCATTCTATTTTAGTATGATGCTCACAAGGATACATTGCTAAGGACTCAGTGCCATTTGGGTAAGCACACTTCTCAGAAGGCACAAACTTCTCTCTGACACACTGATAAGGAATGACCTTACCATCACTTTTTTACCCAATTCCTATATGAAGCATCAGCAGAAAGACTGAGAAAGTGCAAAACTTCTGGAAAAAAGTAAGCAGAAGCCTTGAAGAATCACTATACTATTAAAGCCTCACACTGTTTAGATTGACAGACTCTACACAACAGCAATTGATTCTTGATTACTTAAATAAATAACAAAAATAATTCAGGAAAAAAGTTAATTAAAAATTAGATATTACCATAAGAGTTCATAATTGCGTTTCTTCTTAGATAAAAGAGTTGGTAAAAGTGAAAAAATTAGCTATTATTTGGTGAGGTGGCAAGAATTCCATGAAATTGCTATTTTATTTCCAACCTACAAATCACAGGGACAATCAGAGGAGCTGAGAAAGAAAAACTTTCATATTCAGTGTTTACTGATAAGAGGATATAAGTAATTACTTATATACATTCATTGACCACCTATATGACAAGAGAAAAGTATACTTGTTCTGTGGAATAGTTTACTATACAAAGTTATTTGTTCTCAGACCTAGTCAAAGTTTCTCCAAAGAATTCTAAGCATCATTCATTAAAACTAGGATCTCACTTTAAACAGAAATGAAACAAAGTAATATGAATATTAACCACTAAATTTCTAAGAACTTGAAATCAAATAATTTCACCATTAAGAATATTTAATACAAAGAAGAAATGACAGGCGTTACTCCAGGCAGCAATCTCCACTTGGATCAGTCGCTCCTGCTGATAGTTTGGGAGGGGAATAGGTGGACTTTGTGAGACTAAGCAAAAACCAGGGGGAGGGGAAGAGGGGAAAGGAAAAAAAGACACAGAGAGGGAGGGAGATAAAACATAAGAGACTCTCAAAGACTAAGAACAAACTGAGGGTGAGGGGGATGAGGGAGGGGGGAGAGGGGGTGATGGGCATTAAAAAAGGGCACATGTTGGGATGAACACTGGGTGTTTTATGTAAACCAATTTGAAAATAAACTATTTTAAATTAAAAAAAAAGGGCACATGTTGGGATGAACACTGGGTGTTATATGTAAACCAATTTGAAAATAAACTATTATAAAATTAAAAAAAAAAAAAAGACTTGAGCCGAAATCAAGAGTCAATGCTTAATCAACCGAGCCATCCAGGCAGGCTGAGAGTGGGCATTATTATCTTATTCCTGATTTTAGAGGAAAAGTTTTCAATTTTTTCTCATTGAGAAAAATGTTAGCTACAGCGTTGCTGTATAACACCTTTATTGTGTGTGGTATGTTCTTTCTATTACCAACCTGTTAAGGATTTTTTTCATAAAAAGCTGTAGTATTTTGCCAAACACCTTTCCTGTATATTATATGATTTTTATATTCCATTCTATTAAATGGTATATTACATTAAAAAAAAAAAGAGTATTTAATACAGGACCACCTGGGTGCCTTAGGTAGTTAAGCATCTGATTTCAGCTCAGTAATGATTCATGCAGTATGTACTTGACTCCATCACTCAAATGTCTAGAAAAATTCTTTTTGGGTGACAAGAATAAAAACACTGTATGAATTCTTGTGACTGGATTAACAAACAAATTAAGACACTCTCTGAGACATTCCCATACGTTGAAACCATTATTCAGGTTCCATTATGTTTCTTTTATCTAAACAATAATTGGTAACTAATGGCTTAATACCTTTTGAATTGACTATCTAATTTACCTCAAAGGACTATTCCTTACTCACAAGATTGCAGTATATAAGGAAATCAGGTGAATGGCTTAAGGGTAGACAAAAACATAAATCACTGATCTCAGTACTCATGTGTTGGTCCCCGGTGTCTGATTATCATGAGTCTATGGTTGCTGCCAGCCAAGCACTCAGAGTAACCATGTCATTCCTAAATCAGATATTTATAGATTTCTGTACAACCCAATAAGCTTAGGTTTCAAATACTACAGACCTGGATTGTACTACTACCTGACTAACTCAACTACATATACACATATATAGTTGAGTTACATATGAGTATACATATATATATATGTATGTATGTATGTATATATACATGTATATATGAGTATACATATATATGAGTATTGTATACATATTGTATGAGTATATGTATATTGAGTTACATATGAGTATACATATATATATGTATATGTGCATTTTTTATGTTATATCTCATATCACACACACACACACACACACACACACACACACACACACACACACATATATATATATATATGTGCATTTTTTGTGTGCCCTAGATGGTCCTTCAGCAGACCTCAACTCACAGAAGTGATTTTGCCACTCATTTTCTTTATATTCTACATTTATAAAAGGGACATTGATACTAAGATATGTGGTAGACACTAAGTACTCTATATTCTGTCTCCCTGGGATACACTGACCAATACTATTTAATCATGGAGACTGGTCATCACAGTCAGTAACTCAGCCTCACAACTGATTAGTACAGTCAGAATTTCACTGTCATATGGACGGTAGAATGTCCTAGGAAGAATGCCAGTATTTTCAGGACAAAATCCTTACTAATGTTAGAATTCTTATTGGAATTCCTTCAAGAAAAAGGAATAAACTCATATGAGACCCAGCTAGTGTTCTCGTCAACCTGTGGAAATAGGGTAAAAATATGGAAAGATGTGATGTATACACATCCTTTTGTCAAACATGCATAATACAGAAAGGATTATAATATACCTTTATAGCAAATGAACTCATGTTACTTTACTAGGATGCTTCTGTTGTTATTTGAAAAGAGAAGTCATAAAAATCCTGGAAGTGGGGGATGAGTGAGGGGGGAGAGGGGGTGGTGGGCATTAAAAAGGGCACATGTTGGGATGAACACTGGGTGTTATATGTAAACCAATTTGAAAATAAACTATTATAAAATTAAAAAAAAATCCTGGAAGTAAAAGAGACAAAATATTGGATGCCTCACTAGATAATTAATAAGTCACATCAGATTAACATATACTTTAAAAATCAATTATCTACTTGATTACAGAAAATTATTTTATTTAAAAAGCCATAAAAGTACATTTATTTAAAATTGATTATAATCTTTGGAGTGCAATGTTTTGTTCCATTCCAGGGAAAAGGAACAGATAAAAATGACAAAATCAGCATTTCTTTGCTGTGATGTTGAGTATTCCATGCAATTCAAAAAAATTATTCCATTCTACAAAAGCACAGGTAAAATTTAAAAAGTTGTGAAATAAAATCATCCCAGTTGAATGTTTACTAAAGAGAGTTAGTTAAGGAATTCACCATAAATATTCCCTTGACTATCTACATAACTAGAAAAATTATGCTTTTTCCTCAGAAAAAGCTTATATAGAAAGTCAAATTTTCTAATATCATGGTATCAAGGTATTAGACTCATTACTCACTAAAATTATAACTTATCCTTATGCACATAAATCCATTGATGCAATATGAATATTAGCCAATGATATCACCATAAAACTTCAAAAATTAGAAATTTAATCATTTTATGTTAAAATGTTTAATGAAATATCTAATTTATTCCATCATCAAATATCTAGAAAAGTTCTTCCCGAGTGACAAGAAAAAGAAAAAAATACATTCCAATCTTGAGACTGGAGACTGGGATAGCAGGCAAATAAAAACATATAATAAGATCATCCAATAAATATAATATATTCTTCAATTTTCCCATAGTTCTTTAATTTAAGAGATAAATGAGGGGCGCCTGGGTGGCTCAGTCGGTTAAGCATCCGACTTCGGCTCAGGTCATGATCTCACAGCTCATGAGTTCAAGCCCCACATCGGGCTCTGTGCTGATAGCTCAGAGCCTGGAGCCTACTTCGGATTCTGTATCTCCCTCTCTCTCTTTGCCCTCTCTCACTTGCTCAGTCTCTGTCTCTCTGTCTCTCTCTCAAAAATAAATAAAAACATTTAAAAAAATAAAAAAAGAGATAAATGACTAGCAAAAATGAATAATATCTAATTGACTATCTAATAAGACCTAAACATGTTGACGCTCACAAATGACTATGACAAAGGAAATGGCGTACTCATGTGTGGGCACAACTATTTCCTGCAGTGTTCACAACTCATGCGCTGGTTCTCCAGTCTGTTTACTGTGGGTTTATGAAGGCTACCAGTCAAGCACTCAAGAGTTGTCATGTCATTCCATAATGGTTATTTTTTGCCTCTGTACAATTCATTTCCTCTAGCATTAGTTTTCCAATGACATCGTCCTTTTTATTTGGTACCACTTCCTGACCAAATTGAATTCTTGTCCAGATTATTTTTTCCCTAGTATTATGGTTCTGTGCTGGACCTCAGCTCACAGAGGTGATTTAGTCTTTCATTTTCTTCAGATGTCAATAAGACCCAGTTTTTAAGTCATCACTGATCCAAGAACATTTGCAAAAGGGATTTTGATCCTGAGATAAAAGGAAGACACTGAGCACTTAGAATTCTGTCTCCCTAGGACACAATGAATCATACTATTCAATTATGTAGACTAGCCACTACTGTCAAGGACCCAGCCTCATGGCTAACTTATCCAAATTATTATCATTAGAGTGTTATAATTTCCTGAGAAGAATGCCAGTATCCTCAGTAAAAAATGCTTACCAGCAAGAAAATTCCCACTGACCCCTGAGGATGGGAGGCAGAATTCTTCCCAACACTTTTCTTCTTTTCGTGTCTCAAGGGGAAGAAATAAAATATTTTATATGAAACTGAGTTTTTATTCTGTTGATCTGCTAGCATAGAATAAAATTATGGAAAACTGAGAAGCATCCATGTCCATCTGTATCATACACAAGACAAGAGCTTTACTATACATAACTTTATATTAATATTATCTTTCAAGTAAATCTTCTGATATTACTTAATAGAGGAAGCATACAGATTCTGGGGGGAAAAGTATACGGAATCCTCAGATGACCCAGGTTATAAAGGCCTCACATTGTTTGGATTAACAGACTCTCAAAATCATTTGTAATTTTGTTTGCTAAAGATAAATCATAGAATGTAAATAATAATAAATAATAAATTTTATTAAAACTTGCAATATTACCTCTGGAGGGCACTGTTCCGATTATTCCAATAGAAGGAAGCTTGTAACAAGTTCGTTGTAACAACGAACAAGTAGTTCGTTGGAACAGTTATAGGAAATCCATCCAATTCTAGTATCACCTCTAAATATGCAAAAAATATACAGAGAAATTAGGAATTCGACAAACAAAACCACCACAATTGGAAGTTTATTAATAACAAGTTATAAAAAAATAAACTATAGTCACTTGACAATGTAATAAGAAAATTTATGCTCAGTACTTGAAACAGGGCAGCATTGAAGTTCATAAGACATTGGTCTCAAAGTTTCCCTGAATGGCCTCCATCAGGATCAGGTATTAGAACTAGGATGTCCCCCTTCAAGGCTAGCTATGAAGCCTACTAACAAAATATGAATATTAGGCAGTAAAATCTACCTAAAACACCAAGAATTAACAATGTAATCATTTTATAATTAAAAATGTTTAGTGCAGCATCTACTTGAGTCCACAGCTCAAATATCTAGAACACTTCTATTTGGGTGATAGAGGGAAAAAAGTGTTCCAATTCTTGTGATTTCGTCAGCAAGGACATCAAAACATACTTTAAGACATTTTGACAAATAGAAACTACTCTTCGATTTCCCCTTTTAATTAAAACATAAATAAGTAAACACTCATATCCTTTACCTTAATTACCTAGTTGCTCTCGATCGACTGCTCCTCACTCCAAAGATTTTGGCACATAAGAAAAATGTGTGAATGACTCAAGGGTAGGCATACCAGTAGTTTCTCTCCTCACATGCTGTTTCTCCAGGATCTGGTTACTATGAATGTTATGGATGCTGCCAGCCAGCACTCAAGGAGTTGCCATGTTATGCCTAAATCAGAAATTGATAGATCTCTGTATAGTTAGTTATTCTTAATATATGCAATCAGGATAGAATTCAATTATTATACTCCTATTAGTAACATAAGCTGACCAAACTGAACCCCTTCCACATTTTTGCCCAGTATGGTCTCTTGTGCTGGACTTAAATTCATAGAAGTCACTTTGTTCAGATTACAATGAGAATCATTGATCTAGGCACACTTTAAAAAAAAAATATCTTGATCCTAACATATGTGACAGACACTGAACACCCCAGATTATTTCACCCCAGGACACACTAAACCATAGTATTTAATCATGGAGATCAGTCATCACAGTTAATGATCTGGCCTCATGGCTGACAAGCACAGCCAGCGTCATAATGTAATAGGAGTGCCACAGTGTGTTGAGAGAAATGTCAGTGTCTTCAGGACAAAATGTTTACTGGTGGTAGAATTCTTACTGGCTCCTGAGATGAGACAGTAGAATTATTCCCAATACTTTCTTCCTTGTCACATTTCAATAGGAAGGATCTATTTTTTTTTTTATTTATATGAAAGCAAGTTTTTGGTTCATATTAACCTGTGGAAATAGAGTTAAAAATATTAAATATGAGAAGTATACATATCCATTTGTCAACCGTGGAAAACACTGGATGGTTCATCATTTACCTGCACATAAAATATACTAATTTATTACTCTATTAGGATTTTTTCAGATATTATTAGAAATGAGAAAGAAGCCTCAGATGACTCGTAAAGTTATTAAACCCCACATTGTTGGATTCATAGAAATTTGCAAAACCAATTTTATTATTGATTAGTTAAAATTTTTAAAGGAATGCACTTGCTGTGATGAGCACTGGGTATTGTGTAGAAGTGTTGAATCACTATGTTGTACACCTGAAACTAACATTACAGTATATGTTAACTAACTGGAATTTAAATCAAAACATAAAAAAATAAAAATGATCCATGAAAAACAAATTTATTAAAAATTGTAATGTTACCCCTGGAAATCAGTGTTCTGATCATTTCCAGAAGACAAAATTTGTACAAGTAACAACATCAGCAATTCCAAAGGTGTGGCAGGAACAATTTCAAGCAATTCCAATGTTATTTCCAACCTATAATGCTTGCAGTAAATTAGCGAAGTTGAAAAACTTCTTAATTGAAAGTTTACTATTAGCAGGTTACAAGTAATTAGCCATATATATACAAGTGATAACCTACCTGACAAGAAAATTATAGTCACTCCTGAAGCAGAGTACCATAGAAGTCATCTTTTATTTAGAAGATACCGAGGTCAAAGTTTCCCCAATTATTCCCCTTATGATTATTCATTATAACTATATCCACCTTTATTTTTTAAATTTAAATTCAGGTTAGTTAACTTATAGTGTAGTATTGATTTCAGGAGTAGAATTCAGTGATTCATCACTTACATGTAACACCCAGTGCTTATACCAAGTGCCTTCTTTAATGCTCATCACCCATTTAACCCATCCCACCAACCAACCCCCTCCAGCAATCCTCAGTTTGTTCTCTGTATTCAAGAGTGTCTTATGGTTTGTCTCCCTCTCTGTTTTTATCTTATTTTTCCTTCCCTTCCCCTATGTTCATATGTTGTATTTCTTAAATTACACATATGAGTGAAATCATATATTTGTCTTTCCCTCACTGACTTATTTCACTTAGCATAATACACTCTAGTTCCATCCATACTGTTGCAAATGGCAAGATTTCATTCTTTTTGATCACTGAGGAATATTCCATTATATATATATATACACATATATGTATGTATATTCATACACACACCACATTTTCTTTATATGTTCATCAGTCGATGGACATTTGAGCTCTTGCCATAATTTGGCTATTGTTGAAAGAGTTGCTATAAACACTGGGGTGCTATAAATGCATACAAATCAGCATTTTTGTATCCTTGGCATAAATACATAGTAGTGCAATTTCTGGTTTGTAGGGTACTTCTATTTTTTGAATGTTTTTAAATTTATTTTGAGGTGGAGAGGAGCAGAGAGAGAGGGAAAGAGAGGATTCCAAGTAGGCTCTGTGTTGTCAGTTCAGTACAGAGCCTGACACAGGGCTTGATATTATGAACTGTGAGATGATGACCTAAGCTGAAACCAAGAGTCAGAGTTTTAACCGACTGAGCTACACAGGCAGCCTGGGGTAGTTCTATTTTTAATTTTTTAATGTACCTCCATACTATTTTCCAGAGTGGCTGCACCAGTCTGCATTTTCACCAACAGTGCAAAAGTTTTCCCTTTCTGACTCATCAGCATCATCTGCTGTTTCCTGAGTTGTTAGTTTTAGCCATTCTGACAGGTGTGAGGTGGTATCTCATTGTGGTTTTGATTTGTATTTCCCTGATAATGAGTGATGTTGAGCACCTTTTCATGTGTCTGTTAGCCATCTGGATGTCTTCTTTGGAAAAGTGTCTATTCATGTCTTCTGGCCATTTCTTCACTGGATTATTTGGGGGTTTTGGGAGTGATGAGTGTGATAGCTCTTTACAGATTTTAGATACTAACCCTTTATCTGATAGGTCATTTGCAAATATCTTCTCCCATTCCATTGATTGGTGTTTAGTTTTGTTGACTGCTTCCTTTGTTGTGCAGAAGCTTTTTATGAGGTCCCATTGTTGATTTCTGGTTTTGTTTTCCTTCCCTCTGAAGACATGACTAGTAAGATATTGCTGTGGCTGATGTCAAAGTGGTTGCTGCTGTTTTCTCCTCTAGGATTTTGATGGTTTCTTATATTACATTTAGGTCTTTCATTCATTTTGAGTTTATTTTTGTGTATGGTGTAAGAAAGTGGTCCAGTTTCATTCTTCTGCATGACATTTTCCAGTTTTCCCAGCACCGTTTGTTGAAGAGACTGTCTTTTTTCTACTGGGTATTCTTTCCTGCTTTTTTGAAGTTGGTCATACATTTGTGGATCCATTTCTGGGTTCTCTATTCTGTTCCTTTTATCTATATGTCTGTTTTTGTGCCAGTACCATACTGTCTTGATGATTACAGTTTATGGTTTGCCTCCAGAATTGTGATGTCTCCAGCTTCAGTATTCTTTTTCAACATTACTTTGGCTATTCGGAGTCTTTGCTGGTTCCATACAAATTTTAGAATTGTTTATTCCATCTGTGAAGAATGCTGGTGTTGTTTTACACGGATTGCATTAAATGTGTAGATTGCTTTGGGTAGTATAGATATTTTAACAATATTCATTCTTCCAATTCCTGAGTATAGAATAATGTTTCCATTTCTTTGTGGCTTCTTCAATCCTTTCATAATATTTTGATAGTTTTCAGCGTAAAGATCTTTTACCTCTTTGTTTGTTTTTTTCCTAGGTATCTTATGGATTTGGTACAATTGTAAAAAGGATCAATTCCTTGATTTCTCTTTCTGCTCCTTCATTATTGGTGCATAGAAATGCAATGGATTTCTGTATGTGGATTTATTTTATTAATGTATCAGTTCTAGCAGTTTTTTTGGAGTCTTTTGGGTTTTCCATGTAGAACATCATATTATCTGTAAAGAGTGAAAGGTTGACTTCTTTCTTGCCAATTTGGATGACTTTTATTTATTTTTTGTTGTTGTTGTCTGATTGCTGAGACTAGGACTTCTGGTACTGTCTTGAACAATAATGGTGACAGTCGACATCCCTATCATGTTCTTGACAAAAAAAGCTCTCCTTTTTTTCCCATTTAGGATGATATTAGCTGTGGATCTATAATCCACTTTTAAAAATACATATAAAATTAGCTGAAGAAATATTAACAAATGAAATCTACTTTGAATACCAACAACTGGAAATTAATAATTTAATGATTTAAAAATATGTTATGTAGCATCTACTTGAATCCTTTACTCTAATGTCTAGAAAATTGCCTCCTGGATGGCAGCAAAAAAATATCTATTCCACTTCTTTGACTATATCATCAATCAAATTAAAACATACAATAAAACATTCGCAAGAATAAAAATAACTTTAAAATTATTAATTGTTTTAGTTAAGAGATAAATGCCAAATAAGACTCATAAGTTCTTTTTTTTTAATTTTATAATAGTTTATTTTCAAATTGGTTTACATATAACACCCAGTGTTCATCCCAACATGTGCCCTTTTTAATGCCCATCACCTCCTCTCCCCCCTCCCTCATCCCCCTCACCCTCAGTTTGTTCTTAGTCTTTGAGAGTCTCTTATGTTTTATCTCCCTCCCTCTCTGTGTCTTTCTTTCCTTTCCCCTCTTCCCCTCCCCCTGGTTTTTGCTTAGTCTCACAAAGTCCACCTATTCGTGGAAACATATGGTATCTGTCTTTTTCTGACTGACTTATTTCACTTAACATAATACCCTCCAGTTCCATCCATCTGTCTACACATGGCCAAATTTCATTTTTTCTCATTGCCACGTAGTAGTCCATTGTATATAAGTACCATAAGTTCTTTATCCATTCGTCAGTTGATGGGCACTTGGTCTCTTTCCATGATTTGGCTATTGTCGAAAGTGCTGCTATGAACATTGGGGTACACGTGCTCTTATGCATCAGCATTCCTGTGTCTCTTGGGTAGATTCCTAGCAGTGCTATTGCTGGATCATAGGGTAGCTCTATTTTCATTTTTTTGAGGAACCTCCACACCATTTTCCAAAGTGGCTGCACCAGTTTGCATTCCCACCAACAGTGTAGGAGGGTGCCTACTTCTCCACATCCTCGCCAGCATCTATAGTTTCCTGATTTGTTCATTTTAGCCACTCTGACTGGTGTGAGGTGGTATCGCAGTGTGGTTTTGATTTGTATTTCCCTGATGATGAGTGACATTGAGCATCGTTTCATGTTAGACTCGTAAGTTCTTCAAATAGGCTATGTAATTGACCTCAATAGACTGCTTCTTATTAAGAATATTGTAGCATCTAAGGAAATATCATGAATGACTTAAGTAGGTAAAACCATTTTCCGCTGAGATATTATTCATGTGCTTGTTCTCCATGGTCTGTTTAGTATGAGTATATGGATGCTACCTATGAAGCAAATAAAATTTTACCATTGTACCCAACAATTAGATATTTAGAGATAACTATACAATTAATTTTGCTTAATTTATGCATTCAGGTTAGCTTTCAAGTACCCCCTTGGTACTACTACCTGACCAACTGAATTCTTTACACAATTTTTGCTTTGCGTGGTCCTTATTCTGGAGCTAAGCTCATAGAAGTGACTTATTATTCATTTTGTTCAGATTTCTACAAGATCCATTTTTTGAAGTCCTTTTTTGATATGGCATGTTTATAAAATAGATCTTTAAAATGGATATGTGACAGACGCTCAAGAACTCAGGATTCTCTCACCCTGAGAAATGCTTACCCAGCGCATGGCTGACCAGCATAGCCAGTCTTATTGTTACTGTAGTATTATGATTCCCTAAGAGGAATGACAGCACTTTTAGGACAAAATGATTACTGATGTTAGAATTCCTAATAGCCCTTGAGGATAGGAGGAAGAATTATTTCAAATACTTTCTTTCATATCATACATCAAAGAGAAGGAATAAACTCATACATATTAAACCTAGTTTTTGGTCCACACCTACCTGTGGTTAAAAAGTATAAATGTGGAAAGATGAATGCCATGTATGGCCATTTGTCAAAGTTGCATTAGGCAGAGTACTGACTATGTACCTTTCTGTAAAAATATACTAGTTTATCATGCCTTTAGGATATGTCTGGTTATTTCAGAAGAAAGAATAAAATCTGAAAAATAAAGGAGACTGAAGCTTCAAATATCCCCACAATTATTAATGCTAATAATAGTTTGTATTAACCAACTATACACTAACTGAATTAAATTTTGGATTACTTAAAAAATAATAAGACAACAGAGATACATAAATTTGATACAAGTTTGGTGTTAACATCAGGATCATATTGTTTTTTCCCTTCCCAGATAAGGAAGCACTTCAAAATCAGCACTTCATTGGTGCAGTGATGAGATTCTATGGAATTTGGATACTACACTCTATCTACAAAGCACATAGGGATTTAGAGAAGTTGCAAAGTAAAATTTTCCTAATGGAATATTTAGTTATAAAAATTTATAAGAATTCATAATGGATATTCATTGGACCATTTGATGACAATTATTATGCTCACAATTTTTATCACAGTAGTACAGAAATAATTTTTCTAAGTTATTTGTCCCAAATTTCCCCAGTACACTCACTGAGAAATGATTTATTTTAACTAGGGTGTTTCTCTACACATACTAGAAACCCATTGATGATATATGAATGTAGCTAATGAAATTAATGTAAGAATATAAGAATTTAAAATATAACTGTCTCACATATAAAAATGTTTAATCTACCATGTAGTTGAAGCCAGCACTCAAAAGTATATGAAATTTCTTGCTTAGATTGTAGAAAAAACATAGAAAACAATGTGTAAACAATTCTTCCAATCCTAGTATCCAGGTTGACAAGCAAATTAATATATACTGTGAAGATTCAGCATAGAGTGCCTATTCTTGAAACATACATTGTTCTACCTAATAGAAAATGATAAGTAAAAATTCATAATATCTTTGTATTTTGATATTCTAATCTCACTAAATACAATGATCATCACTCAGAAGTTTCCAGCAGCTCAAATATGTGAATAGCTCAAGCGTAGTCACATTTTTTTCATGGGACTCATTATTTTTGTGGTTTTTTTCCCCAGGGTCTACTTATGACATATGTTTAGACACTGGCAGTCAAGTACACAGTGAGTAGTTATATCATCCCACAATTGGTTATATAGACCTTTCTACAACTCATTTCCTCTAGAATGGGCCAGTATGTTTGTTTCCCAATACTATTGTACTTCTTTTAAATAATATTTGCTGAGAAAACTGAATTCCCTTCCACATTTTTACTCAGCATGATTCATGGACTAGACCTCAGCTCATAAAAGTAATTCTTGTTACTCACTCACTTTGTTCACATTCCCACAAAATCCATTAGTGGGGTCATCATTTATCCAGGCACATTTATAAAAGGGACCATTATGAGATACATGGCAGACACTGAGCATTCAGGATTCTGTTATACTAGGAGACATTGAACAACAAAATTAATCATGGAGACCAGAATCACTGGTGACCATATTGCTGAGTAGAATAGTCAGAGGGTCATTGTCACTGGAGTGTTACAGTACCCCCTGAGAGGAATGTCGGTATTTTCAGGACAAAATGCTTACCGATGTGAGATTCCTACTGGCCCTTGAGGATGTTTGGCAGAACTATGCCTGAAGTGCTTCTTCATGTCATATCTCATGGGATAAACTCTTTCATAGGAAACCCATCTCTGTCTACCTTGAAATATATAGTAATAATTAAATTCACATACATCTATATATAAACATATTCATTTATACATAAATAAATAAATAAATAAAAATATATTCATTTATACATACATTTATACATATACATATTATATATATATATATGAAAAATGTCCATTTGTCAACCAAGCAAAAGATGGTAAGATTCACCGTGTACCTAAATTTAAATTTAACTATATCGATTAATTTCCTTGGATAGTTTTAAATATTATATTAAGAAGAAAAGAGTAAAAATTGTGGAAATAAAAAAAAGCAGATAGTATGAATGACTCGCTAGATATCATTGACTCATAGTAAAAATAGAATAAGAACAGAAAATAAACAGATACCAGTAAAAGATTAAAACAAGCATTTAGTTGTCTGACAAGTATTTAAAATTAGTGATGATAAACATGTTCACATTGTAACTAAAAAAATATGTGGAACAAAATAAAATTAAGCCAATGTCACATAAGTAATAACAGTTGTAAAAAAGAGAGAGAGAGAAACTTTACAAATAAAAATGATATAAAAATCTCATAGGATAGGCTCATTCTTGATATAAGAATATATTAAGTGAACTTGTATGAATAAATAGATTTTGTCAAATCTTGAAAAAAAAGAAAATAATCTAAAATCACTTATAAAATCACAGTGCAGAAGATGTTGGTGTAGTAGGAGGACCCAGGGCTAGTCTCATCACTTGAACACAGCTAGATCAACATCAAATCATATTGGACACCTAAGAAGTCAATTTGAGGATTAAGAGAACATTCTGCATAATTTCAGGATGAGAATGTGGCAGGTACATGGTGCAGGAAAGGGAATTGCAGGAGAGAAAAGGTGTAGTGCTGCAGAAGGGTAGGAGCCATTTTTGCAGAGAGGAGACGGAAACAGGGTGAGAGAGAGAGCAGTGCATTGGGTTTGCACAAGAAAAGTACTCCCTCAAAATCACTGATGGGGGAAGAGTGAGAAACTGACTATTGCAAGTTTTTACAAATAGTGGAACTCAAATTCTGAGTTCTTGGAAGTCTGCACACCATTTGCTGGTGGATATCGGGGCTGGAGGTGGTATTTCTGGCTTCCCCCAGGAGCAGATAGCAGACAGTGTGGTGTGCGGATCCCCTTTGTTGAACTGGGACAGAAAGTTACCCTACCTGGAGTGCATTCGAAAGTGGGTATAATGCCTCTCCAAGGACAAAAGATTTGGCTGGTGCCTTCAAGTGATGATTCAACCACAGGAGACACAGGTGGCAGGGAAGATAAAGTGGCTGCAGCTTTTTACTGTGTTTCATCATAAGCTCCAGGTACCTGTGTGGCCATGCAACTGATTTTCTGAGACAGAACAATGCCAAACACAGTGCTGCAGAGCTCTCCTCTGGAGGAGGAGAGTGGGTCCATGCCTTGCTGGGTCCATTAAGATGGAAGTGTTGAACCCTACCACTGTAAGCAAGGAGGAGCTCTGCAGAGGACTGGCTAGTAGGAAAGAGCAGCCAAAACACAATAGCAGAGTGCACACAGCATACACCAGAAACACTTCCTGAATTGCCAGCCCCTGGACAGTGTATGAGCCATTTTTAATACAGTAGTACTCTCAGGTGCATGAAACATAACAAGCATGAAAAACATGCAGAAACAGAAATTTATGCAAAATGACAAGACAGAGAAATTCTCCAAAAGAAAGGTCAAGAAAAAAATAGAACCAGGGACTTGCTCAAAATAGATATAAGCAATATATCTGAAAAATTATTTATTTTATTTATTTAAAAATAATTTTTATTTTTTAGAGAGAGAGTATGAGTGGGGGAGGGACATAGAGAGAGAAAAGCATAGAATCCAAAATGGGCTCCAGACGCTGAGCTGTCAACACAGAGCCTGACATGGGGCTCGAACCCACAAACTGCAAGATCATGACCTGAGCTGAAGTTGAAAACTTAACTGACTGAGCCACCAAGGTGCTTCATATGTGAACAATAATTTAGAATAACAGTCATAAGACTACTATCTGGGCTTAAAATACAGCATAGAGGGCATCAGGGAATCACTTGCTGCAGATATCAAAGACCTAAGAACTAGTCAGGAAGAAATAGATGCAAAACAAACTGAATAAAGAAATAATGAGGATTGAAGAAGCAAAGGATAGAACAGGTGATATGGAAGATAAAATTATGGAAAATGATGAAGCTGAAAAAAGAGGGAATAGAAATTATTAAATCACATGGGGAGAATTAGAGAACTAGGTGATTCCATGAAATGAAACAATATCCATATCACAGGAGTCCCACAAGAAGAAGAGTGGGAAAAAGGGGCAGAAGTTTTATTTGAACAAATTATATCTGAGCACTTCCCTAACCTGAGAAATGACACAGGCATTCAAGTTCAAGAGTCACAGAGAATTCCCCTCAAAATCAACAGAAACAGGTCAACACCATGATATATCATAAAGAAATTTGCAAAATACAAAGATAAAGAGAATTCTGAGAGCAGCTAGGGACAAAAGGTCCTTAACATATAAGGGTAGACATATAAGGTTAGCAGCAGACCTATCCACTGAAACTTGGCAGGCCAGAAGGGAGTGGCAGGGAATATTCAATGTACCAAATAGGAAAACTGTGTAGCCAAGTATTCTTTACCTAGCAAGACTGTCATTCCTAGGATAAATACAGACTTTCCTAGACAAATAAAAACTAAAGGAGTTTGTGACCACTGAACCAGGCCTGAAAGAAATTTTAAGGGGGACTCTCAGTGGACAAAACAAAACAAAACAATACAACAAAGACAACAAAGGACCAGAGAACAGCACCAGAAATACCAACTTTATGGGCAACACAATGGCACTAATTTCATCTTTCAATAATCACTCTGAATTTAAATGAACTAAATGCTCCAATCAAAAGACATAGGTTTTCAGAATGGATAAAAAAACAAGATCCATCTATATGCTACCTGCAAGAGACTCATTTTAGACACCTGCAGATTGAAAGTGAGGGGATGGAAAACCATCTATCGTATTAATGGATGTCAAAAGAAAGCTGTAGTAGCCATACTTATATCAGACAAACTAGACTTTAAAACAAAGACTGTAACAAGAGATGAACAAGGACATTATACCATAATTAAGAGGTCTATCCATAAAGTTCTCACAATTTAAAATATTTATGCCCCCAACTTTGAATTATAAAAATATATAAATAAATCAATAATAAACATAAAGAAACCCATTTATAATGATAATACCATAATAGTAGAAGACTTTAATACCCCACTTATAGCAATGGACAGATCATCTAAGCAGAAAACCGAGAAGGAAACAATGGCTTTGAATGACACACTGGACCATATGGACTTAACAGATACATTCAGAACATTTCATCCTAAAGCAACAGAATACACATTCTTCTTGAGTATGCATGGAACATTCTCAAAAATAGATACTGGGTCACAAATCATCCCTCAACAGGTATAAACAGATCAAGATCATATCATACATATTTTCAGATCACAACACTATGAAAGTTGAAATCATTCACAAGAAAAAAAAAATTCAAAAGTCTTCAAATATAGGGAGGTTAAAGAACATCCTACTAAAAAATGAATGCGTTAACTAGGAAATTAAAGATGAAATAAAAATACATGGAAACCAAATGAAAATGAAAACATGTCATTCCAAACCCTTTAGGATGTATCAAAGGCAGTCTTAAGAGGAAAATACATTGCAATCAGGCCTATCTCAAGAAGCAAGAATGATCCCAAATATACAACCTAACTTTATACCTAAACGAGCTAGGAAAGGAGCAGCAAATAAAGTCCAAAGCCAGCAGAAGGGAAATAATAAGGATTAGATCAGAAATAAATGATATAGAAAAAAAGGACAGTAGAATTGATCAAAGAAACTAAGAGCTGGTTTTTTGAAAGAATAAATAAAATTGATAAGCCCCTAGCCAGAATTATCGTAAAGAAAAGAGAGAGAGCCAAAATAGGTAAAAACACGAATACAAGAGGAGAGATCACAATCAACACAAAGAAATATTGTTATAAAAGAATACTATGAAAAAATTATATGCTAACAAAAAAGACAATCTTGAAGAAACGGAAAAATTCCTAGACACACACACTACCAAAACTCAAACAAGAAGAAACAGAAAATTTGAACAGTCCCATAACCGGCAAAGAAATTGAATTAGTAATCAAAAATCTCCCAACAAACAAGAGCCCAGGGCCAAATGGCTTCCCGAAGGAATTATACCAAACATTTAAAGAAGAGTTAGTATGCACTCTTCTCAAACTGTTCCAAAAAATAGAAATGGGAGTAAAGCTTCCGAATTCATTCTATAAAGCTGGCATTAACTTCATTCCAAAACCAAAGACCTCACTCAAAAGGAGAATTACGGGCTAATATCCCTAATTAACATGGATGCAAAAATTCTCAACAAGATAATAGAAAATCAAATTAAACAGTACATTAAAAGAATTATTTACCATGATCAATGGAATTATCCACCATGATCAAATGGGATTAGGCCTCTCATGACCTTAATCCATGAGCCATTCTCATGGCAATGGTTTCCCTGCTTTCCATGGAGTGGTGCCCACTGCCTTCCAGTAGAAAATCCCTACCCTCAGGGAAGTAGATGGGGGTGGTTACACAAATGAAACTCCAATCTTCCGGAAACACTTTCAACTCTGATAACATCACCCCTGGCCATAGCCCCATGATACAGCCATGTCCTTGTAACCATGATTCTGGCTACCTCCTATAGGACTCTCTCTCCTATGAGGTGCAGTAAGCTTAGTTGGTGTCAACTCCCAAGACCCAAAGCTCAGGGACGCCCCCCTGCCCAATGGACACAATGAGCCACATGTCCTAACCCGAGGGATAAGCTGGGAAGGGGGAATAGTTTAGGGTGGGCCTGGTACCCTTATCTTATCTATATAAAGCTTCCTAGACCTTAAAAGGACAAGGGAATAAAGGGGCAGGGATAGGCCCTCAATAGCTTAAAGGCTTAAAGGCAGCCTGGCAACAGGCTACAGGGTAAGCCGAACTATGTCATAGGCACCCTCACCAGCTCCTCTAGGGGTGGCCAGATGCGTGCACACCAATGGCCCCAGTTCCCCCAGGTAATCCCCTATAGATGGGAGCAGGGTCTCTCTCTGCCAGTGAACCTTTCCTGTCTGAAGGGGGCCACTTGCAAACATTGTGCACACTTGCAGCTGCCACCAAAGCAAATGAACAGCTTGTATCCCTCACTATGTGTTTGCTGTCTGAGTCATGTGCTGGACATCAGTTTCAATGAGGATGACGGTAGGGATTCCTCACTCATTTTGTTCAAATGTCCAAGGAAAGCATATGTGGTAATCATCATTGATCCAAGCACATTTAAGGACATTGAATATTGAACACTACTGGACTCCACCTCAGGACAGCTGAGGAGTTCAAACATATCTCCCCTTGGGAGAACCCCAGGGCCAAGCCCCTGGGTAACAAGAGGAGTCAGACCCAGGAATGATAGGCAGCTTTGTGTGCCTTGGTAAGAAAACCAGTAGGATTTGGCAGAGGAGCACTGCTTACTGCCATGATGGCTATGCCCACATGACCAAACAAAACATGCCCTGTGCCTCCTGGGGAGTCATCCCTTGGAAGGCTGATATTACATATCACACAATTTAGGCTTCCCTGACAATCCCTGACATCTGCATCCTGCTGACTCCACCTGGGAAGTCATGAGAAGAAACATCACATGCTTTAGAAAGTCACACAGGTCCATAGGCATCCAGGGGAGTGACATTCACCAGGGCCACTCTCTCTACCTCTCCCTATGATTCATGGACTCTTTCCATGCATGTGGAGCAAGTATCCAAAAGTAGATGCTTCCAGGCATGGGTTTTGGCAGATGCACCAACCCCGGGAAAGAGTGCTGTGCATGGAATCTATTTCTGTCCTCACACTCCCATCTTGGCTCATGAACCCCATCCCCAAGGCCTAATGTGGATCATGTCCACCTTGCCCTCCCACTGGATGTTCACCAGATCAGACCCCCTCCACCCAAAAGCAACTCCCCTGCAAAGAAGCACCCAGAAACTTGCATAACCAAACAAGAAGCATTTAAATAGCCACAGGACATAAAACCAGTCAGCTCTTTCCCCCAGTTTGAAACTTCTCATGCCCCTGTTTTAAGAGCCTTTCTCATGGCACTGAACTCCCTGTTTTCCACTTGCCCACTGCCTTCCACCTACTTTCAAGGAGGCAGATGGGAATTGGCAATGCAAATGAAACAATTGTCTCCCTGAAACACTTTCGGGCCCACCCAATTGGAGGCATGTTGGGGGGAGAGGGGCAGAGTGGAAAACAAGACATATGTCCACAGAATCAAACACTGTTCAAACCACAACTGGGTACCGCGAGGATGAGCACATCCTGTTGCCTACACCCACTATGAAACACTTTACACCCCAAGATAACAGGCAGCCTGCATTACCTTCACTAGATGCACACCAGGGATCCATGTCTATAATGGTCATCCAGCCATGTAATGCCTGGGACAGAGGCAGAATCACACAACATTCCTAACAAAGGAGCAATATAGATATATCTTCCATGGATGTGTTTAGCAGTCTCCATATACAACAAAGTCCAATTGAATCACCACTGAAAATAGCCCTGTAATGTAAATCCCACGTCCCTGTAACCACCAAGATGGCCAACTCATTCATGAACCTCTTTAAGAAAATGTGCAGACTTCCAAAATACCCTCTGTGGGGGAAAACAAAAAACAAAAAAACAAAACAAAAAAAAAAACACCACATTTGCCCAACCAAAAGCCAGTATAAAACCCAACTGAACCCATGGTGCATTCCACACAGGGAACTGATGTGGCCACAGTCAGCAGGCTTAGGAGCTCCAACCTGGAAGGAAACATGCAAACTCCTGGCTGCCTGGTCCACGGGAGCTTGCTCATGGCTGCACCATAGATGCTGCCAGCACTCTTCTCAAAAACGGACTCCCACATCAGGGGCAGCATCCTTCAGCTAGGACAGCCACCAGCACCTTGGGCTTTGCAGGAATCCAGCAGGTGGCAGGCAATGTGTGCCCCGTCCTGCCAACAAGTAACATCAGATGGCCCACACAGGGCTCAAGGGCTGAAGCCCCACAGGCAAGAGGCACAATGATAGGAAAACACATTTCCTTCACAAGGAGAGGTGGACCTTCTCCAAGCTCCAGGTATGGCTGTAGCACTGAGCCTCTTGGGTGAGCATTCAACAACCCACCCTGCTTGTAGGCTCCCAACAGAGAAGTCTCTACCACACGACACAGGATGTGCCACGCCAGTGTCCGAGTCCAACAGACCATCCTGGAGTAACATTGTCACCTTGCCGAAACCCTGCTTGAGAAGAAAAAATCTCCAAGGTAAAGGTTGACTGAGATACCTGGATACCCTGTGAGAGGATCCATCTGGCAGCATGCTATGGGGCCCCTGCATATGGCAAGGCCATGCAGAAACAAGAACCTATGCCAGGGGAACTGGCAGGACCCTCTAAGAGCAGAACACTGCACAGGTACGAGAAATCCTAAACCCAATGGCAAAAGGTGACACTACGAAGGCTTACCATATTAAGAAACCCGTAGGCAAGTTGCAAAAGGCCGGAGGCACATCTTCCAGATGACCAGCCAAACACAGGACCAGCCAAACACAGGACCTCCTTACTGTGGTTGACGGTAAGTCTGGCGTGGCCACAGCACCTGAGAAGGGTGGAGCAAACGCATGCACAATGAGACATGCACCAAGGTCCTCTGATCTCTTGAGAGCCACGCCCGGAAAACGAATCCGTGACCGAGTCTTGCGTCTGCCTGTCCCATCCCTCTGTCCCTTCGGACTGCCTGAGCAAGGGGCAAGATGCCGCGTGTGCAGGAGACTCGGCGAGCGGGAGCGTGTGCCTGTCCCTGTGCGGCGTGGCAGAGTTCCATGGGGAGGTTGGGTCGGGGGGGTGGCTGCACAGCTGTGCGTGCCTCGGGCCCTGCAACAGCCCTTCCTGCTAGCAGATCCATGTGCACGTGCCCCGCCACACGACGGCTCAGGATCGGGGCCCTGGCAAGCCAGAGGGCCACTTTTGACCCGTAGGGGCCTCCAAGGGTGGCCAGACGTTCCGTCTCGCAAAGCCACTCTGGCCAAGCACCGCGCCCCGGCTGCTGCGCGCACCCTCGACCACTGCTGGAAAGCCTATGGACCAGGCCTGGGGAAACCCGCAAGCGCTCCCAGCTGTTGGAACGTCAGAGGGCACAGCACAGGCACGATCAATGCCAGGGGAAGGCTGGCGGCCCTCGCACACAGGCGACACGGCAGAAGCCAATGCAGAGCCCTCTGACGCGGCCCCACGACAACAGGGGCCCGTTCCTGTGCACTCTGCCGGCACGTCCTCGGCGGCTAGGCCGCCCGTTCCCTGCCCCAGCGAACGCCACTGCAATCCCGGGGCAACCCAGGGCGCGGTTGCGCCCAGGGTATCGGGAGGCCACCGCCACTGGGTCTCAGGGCCCCAGCCCGCGAGGAAAGCAGCAAGCCTTCGGCGGCCTGCTCTACGTGAGTGAGTCGGTGCCTTCACGGAAATTCCCTCCAGCGTCCTGCGCAAAACGGACTCCCACCTCGGGGCCAGGATTCTCCAGCTAGGAGCAGCGAATTTCGGCGTGGCCTGTGGCACCATCCAGGCCACAGCAGGCGACGTGGCCCCTTCCCAAGGCCCGGGAACAGCCGCGTGGCCTTCCCCGAGGGCACGAGGGCTGCCGCTCTGAAGGCGAGAGCCACACGTCATCTTCACAAGGCGGGGCCGACCTGCGCCATGCTCCCCTTGAGGTCGAGGCACCACCCCTAGGCTCGGAGGACTCGTGCTCCCGCCCGGCTGCCAGACCACGGCCGAAGAGTCTCCAGCCACCCGGGAGCACGTGAGAGACCTGTGCCCGAGGCCAGCACACCCTCCTAGAATCACCCTCCTAGAGGCACCCTGTCGCCGCCCCAGCTCCGCGTCCGAGGAGGCAAGGTCTCCAAAGCAGGCCCGCCATATGCTCGGGCTCCTCCCAGGACCCCGCTGAGAGCCACCAAGTCCTGCAACACTGAGTCCCCTTCCTCGGGAACACAGGGCCCAGGAGGGCACACGGGAGAGGGACTCCTGTGACTCCCCCAAGCACCCTGAGGCCCGCCCTGGTCGCCACGGCTTTGCCATCCATGAGAGGAGGCCGGTGGCTTCCCCGGAACTGACCACACCCCCGGGAATGCAAGGAGACGCTAGAGCTGAGCAGGCCTGCGGAATCACCCAGGGTGCGGCCCTCTCCCCACCGTACCACCACAGTCCAGGCCAACCCCCCAGCACGGCATCTTGACTTCGATCCTGGGCCCAAAGCCCAGGCACTGCTTGCACCTTGTGTGTCGACAGGAAGGCAATCAAAAGATGGCGAGGGCCACAGACGCGCCTCATGCCCCGGCCTCCCGTCCGAGCCGCGGGACCCCCTGCGTACCTCGGCGAGACCGAGGGCTTGTCCGAGCATCGCCGCTGCTTCGCGTTGGGGCTCCCCGCTGGGCCAGGCCAGCTTGCCACGCTTGGCCGCTCAACACACTCCGCCATGAGCTAGGCCTCAGGCGCTATCCTGGCCCACACGGGACCATGCCTTCTGCTGCCAGGGCCCGTGCCCAATCCGCGCCATTGAAATCCTAGGCCCTGGGGACCTGGGGCCCAACGCGATCCCTGACAGACCCCAGCCACTCCCCACAGGACCTGCGAGCCTTGGTCAGCCTGCCACGGTAGAAGTGGGAGGCGGGGGAAACGGCTCCCTGACCCTGAGCCCCCAGAGAGGCTCTGGCGTGCTCAGGCGCTGGGGCTGGTGGCGGATGCAGTGAGAGCAAGGAGAAGCTGCCGGCCCTCAGGCTTACCTTTCCCTGGGCAGACAACGTGCTGGACCTCAGTTTCGATGAGAACGACGGTAGTGAGTTCTCACTCATTTTGTTCAGCTTTCCAAGGAATGCTGTTGAGGGAGTCATCATCGATCCGAGCACGTGCCGTGCGGGGCCCCCTGGCCCACTGCCACAGGCGGGCTGGGCGGCTCGCAGAGATGAGACGATGGCCTCACAGCTTTGCGGCGGCCCGCGCCATGCGCTTGCATGTCTCTGAGCCAGAGGAACTGTCAGGCCAGGCCAGTAGCCCAACCCCACGCCCTTCGGGACACGGGCCCTAGCAGCCCGAGCCTATCGACCATGGCAGAAGCTGACAAGAAGGATGGCTTACCGTCTTGGCGATCCCGTCGGCGAGATGGCCAGCCCGGGCCACACATCTTCCGGGTGTGCCGCCAGCCAGAGGCCCTCGGCGGCCTAGGGCGTCCCCTTCTCTCGGCCGACGGCGAGCCTGACCTGGCCTCTGCACCTGGGAAGGGTGGAACAGTCACACGCGCGCATGAGAAACGCGCCCAGGTGCTCCGCTCGCCACACCAGGAAGAAGGAATCGGTGACCGAGCCTTGCGTCTGCCTGTCCTGTCCCTCTGTCCCTTCAGGGGGCCTGAAGGTGGGGCGAGATGCCACATGCACAGTGGCCTCTGTGAGCCGGGGCGTGTGCCCCCTCCGTGTGTGGAGCGTGTGTGTTCGTGGGGGGAATGTGTGGGTGTGCGGCTGCTCCGCTCTGCAAGGGCAGGCCT
Organism: Paguma larvata; assembly: GCA_030068075.1. Taxonomy (NCBI): domain Eukaryota; kingdom Metazoa; phylum Chordata; class Mammalia; order Carnivora; family Viverridae; genus Paguma; species Paguma larvata. The sequence continues at coordinate 1,636 of JAINVK010001053.1, read as the reverse complement.
GCTGCGCAGATCCCTGCCCCGGCGTCCCGCCACACACATCGGCACAGGACGGAGGCCCCTTGCAAACAAGGGTGCCGCTTTAGACCCCTGAAGGCCACTAACGCGGCCAGAGTTTCCCTGTCCCAAAGCCACGCCGGCCATTCGCCGCACACCGGCCTCTACTCGCGGCCAATCCTGCGGCTGGCAACAAAGTCGTCGTGGACCGTGGAAGCCAGCAAGCCGACACAGCGCGCCCGCACGGGATGGGACCTCGCGGGCCACAAGGAAGTCCAAGAGCGCCCGCGGGGAGGCTGGCAGCCCTCGCACACAGGCTGCAGGGCAGAAACCAACGCAGAGCCCTCTGAGGGGGCCCCGCGACAACAGGCGGCCGTTCCGGTCCGCTCTGCCCAAATGCCATATACATCTCGCCTAGGCTGCACGGGCCCTGCCCCGCCTAACGCCAGAGCCGATCCGAACCGAAAGGTCGGCGAGGTCGCTCTCTGGGTTTCGGGGAGGCCACAGCCAGTGGGCTTCGGGGCGACGCCCTGCAAGAAAACGAGCGACAACTCGTCAGACTGTCCTACGTAAGGGTGTTCCTGCCATCACGGAAACTCCCTCCAGCACCCTCCACAAAACGGGGGCAGGACGCTCCAGCTAGGACAGCCACCAACGCTGCGACCTCCGCAAGGATCCAGCCCGTGGCACTCAACGTGGCCGTTTCCCACGGCCCCGGAACACCGGCTTGGCCCTCCCCGACAGCACAAGGGCTGCAGCCCACCGGAGGGAGGCACGCTGATAGGGGAACCCGCCTCGTTCACGAGACGAGGCCGGCCTCTGACAAAGAGCCCCGTGGGGCTTCCGCCGTGCACCTGGCCCCGAACTCTCAGGCCCCCGCCTGGCCACCAGGCCCTCGCTGAGGACTTTCCAACCCACACGAGAGGCGGTGAGACACCTGTGCCCGATTGCCACGGCCCATCCCGGGGTAACGCTTTCACCTCTGCAGCTCCGGGCCCCAGGAAACAAGGTCTCCAAGGCAGGCCCGGACGGTGATAGGTCCTGCTCCAGGCGCCCCCGCTTAAAGGCACGAAGGTCAACACCACTGAACGCCCTTCATCGTGAACGTACGGGCCACGGGGGCACACAGGACAGGGACCTCGAGGCCACACCCACGCACCCTGAAGCCGGCCCCGGTGGCCACGCTTTGACATCGCCGAGAGGAGCCCGGTGGCCTCCCCGGAACCCTCCGCGGACCTGGGAATGCAAAGAGACACTAGAGCTCAGCAGGCCCTTACAGTCACCCAGGGTGCGGTCCCCCACAAGCCATGCAGCTACCGGCCAGGTCAACCGCCAGCGCAGCCCCTTGACCGCCACCCTGGGCCCAAAGCCCAGGCGCGGCTTGCCTCCTTGTGTGTCGACTGGCAGGCATTCCCCAGAAGGCCAGGGCCCCTGACTGGCCTCACGCCTCGGCCCAGCGCCCCGAGATGCGGACCGATCCACGGACGTCAGCGAGAGAAAGGGCTGGTCCAGGGACCGCCGCTGCCTGAGGCTGGGGCTCCCCCCAGGGCCAGGCAACTTTGCCACGCTTGGGCACTCAGCACACTCCGCCATGAGCTAGGCCTCGGGGTCCTTCCTGGCCCACCCGGGTCCGTGCCTTCAG